>JAADVQ010000583.1:0-12430 GCA_023335835.1 Elongisporangium senticosum
CACGGCGTTAGGCTTGCTGAGCTCGTCCGCCAGCATCTCTTCGGTCGATGCGAAGATCTTGCAGTTGGACTAGAGGTGGCCGAACTCACTGTCGGCAGCGCGCTTGGCCACAGTTTCGTGAGCCTTGGCCGTCATGGGGTCCACGACAGCCGTGAATTGCACGCCGAGCTTCTCGAGACGCGAGGCGTGGTCCCAGGGGCCATCGCCTCCGCCAAAGTTGACGGCACCGGCGCCAATGAAGGCGATGCGCACAGGAGCGGTTGGGTTGCTTGGAGCCATTGGGGTTGAGATAGGAGGAAGAAGCTTGCTGAGCTGGAGGCAGATTGGCGAATGAGAGCATTGGCAGTTGGTCACTGCCGGCTGCGAGCAAGAGAGCCTCAGGAACTAGGCGTTCCAACTTGAAGTCAGAACATTGTCCAGGCAAATATGGAACAGAAACAGACCATTAGTTTGGGACTGCTGGCGTTTGGATTGATCCCTCCGATTTGAGCGCCAGGGCTCTTATTGCCTCGTGAGAACGCTCAGGTGCTATCAGGTGTTTTTGCTCAGCTTCCGCGTGCTCCGGCACGGATCAGTCATACTTTCCAATTAAAACAGCTGGCTGACTTCAATGAAAGTTAGTACCAGCACTATTAGTACCTGCACCATCGATCGATTGCAGTGCACATTGCAAATCTGAAGCGATAGTATGTTTACCCAACAAGCTACTTGGCAGTAAACGTTTCCACCACTATGAGACACATTGGGGATGACACAGTTACGAGCTCATGCAAAGCTGGTGGTCAAGAACATGAATAATGAGCTCGGCATAAGTTCAATCAGATCACCGAATATGGGATACTGGCGTGAGGAGGACCAAGGTCTTCGATAGGTCAATTTCCTTGCATGGTCTAGATTTGAATGAATGAATTCTCGTCTCTTTGATTGTTTATGGCAATTTCAAACCAGGAATCCAAATTGAACGGCTCCCACAAATCATTGATGTGTTGCAAAACTGAAAAGGACCTCTATGCTTGCGCCAGTTATGATTGGATGTATCCTAACCATCTCGATATGTGCCTGAACTTACAGGGCTCAGCTGTCTAGGTAAACTGCGTCATCCTTTTTCTGCGCTGCCAAACCGGATCGTATATTAGCTATAGCCCAACTCCAACTCACAATCATCTTTCTCTGTGTGATTGTATTCGCATATACCGATTTCAAAGAACTTTGGACCACTCGCTCTCTTCGTCACAAGAAAATTGCCATCGTCCTGGCTACAATCACCACTAGATGTATTTGTTGTCCGTCTGGCTCGTTCTTCCGTGAAAAAATGATTGCCTGTCCGGTTTTTGATGGGGAAGAGGCGAAGAACGACAGCTTACCTGGTGAACACATGATAATTTTGAGGAAAAACTACATATTAGTGGTTCTCACGACGGCGAGACTTTGCCTATTGAGCAAGGCTGCAAAGGTGCTGTTTTCAATGCACGCAAATCTGAAGTGAAATTTCAACCTGGAAGTTGACGCATTCCGAAATGGAATCGAAACACTGGCTACTCAGAGCAAGCTTTTCAAGGGGTTGGGATTCTGAAGTTTTTCGCTTCAGGGATACTAATAAAAGCAAACGATACATGGAGGAACTGTAGTTCTATCTCTCGCATAACACAGACACCAGATACCTTCTAATGCTCAACAAGGAAACAAGGCTTGAGTAACGCATCTCACGGTTTGCACTACTGGCCACGCGCTTTCATCTTCAACTCGCCATTCCATTCCAGAACCATTCTTCAAAAGTTCGTTTTTCCAACACTTCATCATGGTAGCCAGCGCTGTCGAAGACACCGTCAACGTGCTCGCCACGATCGCCACCGTCGTCATCTTCCTCGGCATGATCCCCGAGTTCGTGCTCACGGTCCGCAAGGAGAAGAGCAACACGTCCGTCAACTTCTACCCGCTGCTAGCGCTGTTTGGCCAGTGCGTCTCCTGGCTGCTGTACGGCTGGGCGTCCGAGTCCTTCTTCCCCGTCGGAGCCGTCAACGGCCTGGGTGCCGTCATGGCCATCATCTTCTGGTTCTACTTCGTCAAGTACGAGATGCACAACCCCAAGAAGTACATCATGCTCATCGGTGCCGTGATCATCGTCATGCTCAGCCTCACGCTGTACGTGACGCTGGGATCGCAGAAGAAGAGCACCCGTGCCGATATTATCGGCTATATCTCGTGCGTTGGCTCTGTTCTGCTGTTCGGCTCGCCGCTCATGACCATGCGTCGCGTGATCATGACCGAGAACTCACAGATCATTTCGATTGGGCTTGCTGTTCCGGGCGCGATCAACGGAGCTCTGTGGACTCTGTACGGCATTCTTGAGTCGGACAACTTTGTTCTGACGCCCAACTGCATCGCGTGCTGCCTGTGCCTGATCCAGGTGGTGCTGATCTTCGTGTATCCGCGCTGCAAAATCGAGGATGTTGACGTTGAGTCGCTTGGTTCGAATGAAACGAAGCTTCTTGAAGAGGCTTAAACTTTGGTTCATCTGCCTGGTAAAAGACGTAGCTATAACGTTGTAATAACACATAGAATAAGTACGGGTGAAAAAGTCGGATTAATTGTAATTTGTTTGAGAAATTCATTCAAGCCGAAAGGCGTCCGAGCACGACCTTTCGAATGAAATTGACTCACTTCCAGCCATTGGATACGGAAATATGTGTGCACAAAACCAAAGAAATGTTCAAAGCGACAAACTGTCAATCGAGCACATGGACGCTTCCTACACAAACGAAGGTTTCCAGACTCGTATTGCTTCTATGTGTTATTACAACATAAAACGCATTCGCCGTGCTTGTTAACACTACTTTAAAAAAAACAGTATGTAGGAGAGATAAAGAGGATCATTTCTAGCTTTGGTGTGCCTATATATTGTATCTGTTTACGAAGAAATCTGTTAGCCTGCATGTTCGCTCTTATACAAGGAAGACAAGGGGTCTTGCCCTTCCTCTCCTATTTATTTTAAACAATTTTAAAAATAGGCTCTGCACCCCGATGATTTCCATGTCTCCCAAGCGCTGGTAATGTGCGCACCCCTCTTTTCTGTGTGCACACAAGTGAACCAGGTTGGTAGCCGACGCATGAAGGATCTCGCTACTGCCATATATGTGGACTGGACACCTATCTGGCTGCAGATCCCAAGTCAAACGCTAACTACCCCATGCATTGTGAACGGGAACTAAAACGCGGTTGCAAGCGCATTCGCATCACGGAGCATCCCTCAACTGCCTAAACACTTTTCTCATATCGTGCAATAGATTGATATATGTGTGGTAAATCTGAAACGAATCCGTGGAGGAATCTTGTGTAATCGATCATTGAGCTCGACAGTAAGTAGATAACGGGACCAAGAAAACCTTGAAAATTTCGAATGTCAAAGGAGGAGCGAAAAGGGATATTGTGGTTTCGACTCCCGTTATTCACACAGCTGCGCTTTCCGAAAAAAATAACTTCGAGCAAAAGTATCTCCACTACCGCTGTGGCAGTGAACGTTTTTGGGATCAGCCACCATTGATAATAACGGGCGACGCAAAACGAATACAAAATAAAAGTGGATTTCCACCCCGAGAAGCCCAAAACATGTAAATTGTTTCCGTGAAATGGTAAATGCATACATTTGAACATCATGAAGGTTTTTAACACTTGAATCACGCGCAGGCGAGTGAACTCAATGGACTTTACTCGTGGAATAACGAAGATAAAAGCGATTGGATCAGATAAACGAAGCAGCTGATGCAATATAAGAACGACATTGATCTCCAAAATACAGTACAGCGTCTAATCCCCAAAGAAACGATCCGCAAGTCTTTCTCCTAAATGTCGTGACCCAATGCAAGAAGTAGCAATTACTCGTTGCAACATTACTTTACTTTTGAATTGGCTCGATTAACGCTTTAGCATATAGTTCTCAATTGCTCGTCGTCACTGAGTGCTATTGTACAAGGTATGCTACTATTTGCCAGTGTGTCCAAAGATGGTGCGAATGATGCGAGGGGGACGAGTCGTGTCGCACTTCTAGGAGCGAGCAGGGGAGGTAATAGTTCGAAGACGACCTTGCCGCTGGGACTGTTATGGGCATTGTCGATGATGCTCTCGTTACTCGTTGCAACATTAATGAAATGCTCATGGATTCTCTGCATCTACTGTATCTTTACCGTAAGCTACAGTGTACGATTTTAACCACATCAAAGCGAAAGTTGATTGTGAGACACCACCACTCGCGCAGTAATAGCGCAAGAATGGAGAGCTGATTTCCCAAGCGCAATATGGTGATATGTGATCTATTTCACTCAAGTCTGGAGTAAAGGTGTGTTCAACGCAGCTAAGATTTGATCCCCTTTACCTTACTAAAGAATTATCAGAATGAAAGCGGATTTGTTTATTGCCGTCTGATTCTGGAAAATGTTTACTGCCCAACTTCGAGCACATCGCTTCGAACTTGGCATTTAGTCAGGGTTGAAAAGGTGCTGCGGATTCGTGGATTTGAACTGCGTAACAGCAAAGAGAACGAATAAATCATTCCTATGAGGCTCCAATGTGGGAATATCGTCGTTGGGGACACGAGATGGCAGCTTTAGCGTACTGCTAACTTCAGCAACCTGCGAGCTTTCGTTGGCTGGCTGAAATGTCTGCTTCAAAAGGCGGTACGATCGTCAAACCAGTATTACCAGCTTCAAGTTGTAGATCACCCATAACACAGCGGTAGCTGTTGAATCCTTGAATGCTTCGCCCATACAGGAACAGGCAACGTCGCACATGAGCTTCCATTACCCTCGTATTATATTTTAGGATCCGCAGGCGTCTTCTCTCTACTATCCACAACGGCCTTCGACCTCGTCTAGTGCCTCCAGACTGACTTGCGTGTCAACGGATTATTCAAACAGAAAACGTGTCACAAGAGTATCTTACTTCTTGCTTCAGAATTGTAGCGATCATTCATCAATATGCTTCTAGCTCAGCATGCATCTTCCTCCTATCTCTACCCCAATGGCTCCAAGCAACCCGACTGCTCGCGTGCGCATCGCCTTCATTCGCGCCCGTGCCGTCAACTTTGGCGGAGGCGAAGGTCCCTGGGACCACGCCTCCCGTTTCGATGCTCAAAACGGCACGGCCCGTCTATCCGCTCCCAGAATGCGCAAGGAGGCAAAGGGAAGCTGTCTCTACGGCCTTCTTTGAGGCTGCGGACGTGGAGTTGTCCCGGCTCCAAGAGGTCCACAAAGACGACCGGTTCCTGGCCATGGCAACGGCGGAGTGGTGGGATCTTGCGAAAGGCTCGCTCCGGACAAGCTACATTGGCGCAGCAAAGGCAGCACAGCTCAGCATACACAATGGACACAAAAACAGCTCCAGCGCCTGTACTTGGAGCTGAGATCCACTACGGAGCCCTTCGTAGGACATCGGCGCACAGCGGCAGCGGTCCGTAAAGCCATCGCTTTGACCATGATCCAGTGGCAGGAGAGCAAGGTCGCGCGACTTCGGCGCTCGCATACCTCCCATCCCCTCCGCTCGACGAAAACGTTCTATCGACGGTTCTCCACAATGTTCCAAAACAATACGATTTACAAGCTAGGTGGGGCGGTCGACGCGTCAACGCCGGTGGCACTGGCAGCAGAAATGGCGGCTGGTTAGAGGCCGATCATGCAGCAAGAGTCGGCACCCACACAGCACGTAACAAACTACCTGAAGCACGCCTGGCGGTCAACTGAAGAGGCAACACGACGGCTGGTGGAGCTGGACGCCCCGGTCGACGAGAGTGAAATTCTAATAGTTATTAAGCGTTGTATGCGAGGCAAAGCAGGCGGGCCGGACGGCCTACCCAACGACTGGTACCGCGACCACGAAAAGGAAGTTACCCCGTTGCTTTGTGTGCTTTTCAATCAGTGGATGCGAGAGGGCGTCATGCCCCCTCGTTTGCCTGTGCCGACGTCCATCGTATCAAGAAGCCAGCAGCAGCTAAAGCGCCCCTGGATCACCGTCCGATTGCCTTGCTCAACACGGATGACAAAATCTACTAGCGTATCTTCGCCACCCGTCTTAGGCCGCATCTGGCTCTGATAATCCATGGCCTGCAAGTCAGTTTTGTCCCTGGGGGCAAGATATCGACCCCAATCAACACTTTCCTGGCCATTCAAAAGCTGGCAAAACCAGAGAGCAGGCTCTGGAAGGCGATCGTCGTGTTACTGGACTTCGCCAAAACCTACGACTCCATCTGGCGGTCCTTCTTGCTGGCAGTGCTACGCCATTACGGCTTCTTGTCAAAGTTATGCCAACTGGTCGACTCCCTGCATTACAAGTCATCCTGTCCGGTATTGGTAAACGGGAATCTCTCCGATCCCATTACCAAAGATTGCGGGATCTGACAAGGCTGCCCGCTCGCTCCGCTCCTATTCATCATTGCACTGGACGTCCTCTATCGTGTTTTCGAGCATAGTGTCGTCTCCGGTTTAGAGCTCGCCACAGAGGAGTACTCAGTCACGGTCGAGCTCGGGGGTTACGCAGACGACACAGCGATCCAGATCAACGACGAAATGCAACTCGGTGAGGTCGACGAGATCCTCAACAATTTCGGCCACGTCTCAGGGCTCAAGGTTAACGCAGCCAAGTCTATCATAATCCCGCTCGCAGCTCGCTGTCAACGTCCACACCGTACACCGTGTTGGCCTCCGGGAAGTCCTGTCGATATCTGGGCATTCAAGTAGGAGAGCAAGACGCCACAGACGAAACTTGGGCACAATGCATCCGGTCATTCGACTCGAGCCTCGCGCTCGCAAAAACAAAGACCCACACGGTAGTTCAACGAGAGCTTATAGCGAGGGTAGTGATCGCGTCCAAGATCACCTTCGCATCCCCTTCGCTCGGCCCATACGGTACGTCCAACAGCTCCAAGCCATTGTCGACGATTTAGTCTGGGGTTGACGGCCAGGCAAACAGCGGCATACGTAGATGGTGAGAGCGCAAGCAGAGCTTCCGGTCAAAAAGGCGGAATTGGTCTTCCCAACGTGGCAGCAGACCTCCTGGCACTGAGTGCGACAACCATAGCCAAGTGGGCCACCAACTCTACGCCCTTCGAGCGTCTGTTAGGGGACATCCTCTTTAATGGTCTTCGTCCAACCTTCATCATGCCGTTCATATCAGCCGCGATGACTGAGCCCCTCGGCACGACCTTGTGGGAAACGGGCAGCACTGCGTTCCAGCGAGCTCACACGTTTACGACTGCCCCTGGACACATGCAGAGTCTCTTCGCCTGCATGGCACAGGTCCAGCGCTTCCTCAACGAGCCCGGCAACATCGAGGGTTTTCTGATCTTCAACACCAACGGCTCCATCCCAGAAGACATCAAGCAACACGTCCGTTTCTGCTCGAAGCACTACGGGCTTTTGATGAAGGGTGGTTCCGCAAAGCTGCGACGGCCATTGACGGATGGCTCAGAATCAGCGACGGCTCTGTCCACCGCCTCTCCAAGTCGTTGTTGGCACGAGATTGGCCTCAGCTCGACTGGATTCCCAGCTGGCAATGGGTAGGAGTCGGGCACGTCTAGATCAGGCCGGCGGGGAACGTGAATCGATCAACACCGACCATGAGAGCGTTCAGGCTGCTGTGCATTTGGTTGCTTGCCAACTACCCTCAACTCCTCTATATGCCTCACCTGATGCGGCTCTTAAGGGTGCACCTGATTGCAGACGTGTATCTACACTCCTGGATGCTGGGGGATGCGAACATGATCCACCACTGGGATGCTACACTCCACATTAGCAGCAGACCGCCACTACGGCGGACAAACTCAACGAATTGGCATCTGCGGACATTCCCGGGCAGGGCAGAGTCCGTTTCCTCCCTCATCCAGAGTACTCCAGAGCGGTCACCATCTGGGGCGTTCTGGACGGCCGTCGACTCTCCCGACGGCATTACCGGGCAAAACTCGCTGCTTCCTCTCGTCGCTGAGCCGAAACTGCAGTCAAGGATGCTCAAGCCACGTATGCCATGGGCGGAGAAGCAGATACGACGATAGGGGCCGGTTTCGAGACCATGGACGGGTCACCGCTGACAAATGCATCGGACGGACGGCGCACGAGCAACACATCCTTCTTCGGCTCAATTTCCACAAACTCTCGGCGTGGGATCAGAAAGCATCGTCTTCAGCTTGATCATTCGATACGTGAAACGGCTGGCCCAACTACCTTGGACCACATCTTCTGGATCTGTCCTAACGCGCAGAGGCGATGGCACTCCATCCAACAACGGTGGGAAGCAGTCGGTGCCTGCAACGACGAATTGGAACACCGTTACTTCGGACTACGTGAACTAACAGTACCTGTTTTGGCTGCCCGTGCGACAACCCACCTTCGGAAACCTGATCTCGTAGATGCAGCCATAGACGCGCTACCAGGGTTATTAAAAATTATTTGGCAGTACGAATGCGCCAGCACTATAGCCGCCATCGGGCGCATGCGCCATCTCGTCATGGATGGCGAGACTGGCGGAGTACAAGAAATCCAGGGACGTCAAGCTGCGGTCGTGCGGTGCGGACACCTGCACCCTCGGCAACTACTCACGCATTACTCCACCCACAACGTCCTCCCCGCCAGAGCTGCAGCTTTTCATGCCTCAGCTCTGCAGTAGGAGCACCTGGCCCAGACTGGTACCGCTTACCAAGCACTCCGGTAGACATCTATGTTCTCTTCTTCGACGGAAGGTCCCGGATCCCCCAGGACCCAGGGGCTCCGACTCCGTCTTGGTACGACTGCGATCGAACGGCTCGCTGCCAGCGATCGTATGGACAGCCAGCATGGCGTATGACAGTGTACGCACAACAAAAAAACAAGCAGAATATTACGGCCTCCTACATGGGCTTAGGTACGCAGCGCGATATCGATGCAGCCCGGTTTATGAGGTTGGAGATAGCCAAATGATTATCAAGCAACACCAACAGTAGCGAGAACCCAAGAAGCCAGCGCTGCGGGCGATCTACACGCAGACCTCCAAACTGGCCCTGCAGATCACCGTCCGCACGTGGACACACCATCCGCGCCAATTCAACAAGATGGCCGAAGAAGCCGCCAAAATCGCCATGGACATCAAGCGTTCAAGCCAACGCGTCAGGCTACCCAGCAGTAGCGGTAGGGACATACAGGCCCATCTACAGCAAACCATCACACATTGGCTTGACCTGCGGGCTACCAAAGATCGCCCACGATCACCAATCCTCAACACACCGCCCTCCTCCGCACAGCTAGATCGAGCTATACGCAGACGAAGTGGAGCAGCTGAGCCGCGAGAAGAACCTCATCGTCTCGGCTACAGAATGAGATCGTCGGCCGAACGCGCAGTGCTTCGGGTTTGACGTCGGGCATCCGGACGCCGAAAGGAACCTGAAGCATATCGGGATTCCATTGTGACGGAGAATCAAATCCGCAACAGCTTTGGACATGCGATTTGGTCGCTGTTGACTGGAGGTGACTCGACGATAGAAATCAGAGGGCGGACGACTGGTGCTGGGGGCTTTTTCGTCAGCATGGGTGAACGAAGCGTGTCGACTTGACTTCCGAAGTAGCACATTCTGGAGACGGCCGTCGTTGAGAGACAAGCGGCGGGTCGTGACTGAGCAGGCTGCATTGACGTCACCACGGCAAGACAGTACCGTGGCTCGAAATTCTTCCAGGATCGAGTTTATCCAAAAGACAAACTGCGGGAGATCATCGGCATTCCACTCATGCCATCCATCAAGTTCCAAGAGTAGGTCCAGCATAATACTCAACATAGCTTCCACAGGTTCCACAAAATAAACTCGAGCGTAGCGTCCGAGGTTGCGAACAGAATAAATCACGGATCCCAAGGATAAAGCCGCAGATGCCCTCGGTGGGGATACGGAACCTGAGAAGTTTTGCATGTTGGAGCCGCTAGCATTAAGCCATTCCATTTTGTGTTGAGTGCCAAATGGTGCAAGATGAAAGATAGAAAGTCCCAAGACACCAAATTCAAATCCATAGAGGCGCATTAAGATACCAGGATGAGGATGAAATCGAACGGCAGATGCATGGAGCAGCGGTTCAACGAATACAGATGGCGACTTACCTTCTTGCTGCTTCGGCGGAGTGAGATATTGATGCACGGTTTGCTGGACCTCCGATGGATTAAACAAGTACATGGGCGGCTTCGTGCTGTCCATCTGTATCGAGCTGGAAGAGAATCTCGAGAAGCCAGAGGTTGCGAAATCAATCGTACATAATGAGCGAGTAATTCCGGCTTGTGAAAAAGACACTCAATGATCTGAGCATCCGCAGACTGAGCCCCATGGAGGGCACGTGGGTCTGACATTGCAGAATTTTCAAAAGGCTGTTGCGCGGCAACCTGAGGTACATGGTCAAGGGCCGTTGGTGAAGGTCGAGCGCGTTAAGAAGGGCGTGAGCCGAACAATGTAGTTGTCTGATGGCTGGACGTGCGCGGCACTTCAGAGACGTCCTCCAGGTCATCATCGCTATCAAATTCGTTATCGTTAAACAGTGAGGCGAGGCTATTTGTATCGCGAGGCGGCGCTGGATTGGGATCTTAAGGGCTCCGTCGGGCAGCGATGCGATTGGCAGGAACACCATTTTGGTCCTGGGGCTCCAGCCAAAAGGAGAGACCCAGCGATTCGACCGGAACCGAAGAATGGCGGTTGCCTCCATCAATAGCAAATGCGTAGTTGACATCATGTTGAAGGCGGAAAGTCGTTGCTTGGCCTGTACCCAGATTAATCCACTGGCAGATGGCTTGTCCCGTCGGTTGGTCAATTGGATCAACCAGGTCACTAAGAATTGTGCGATATCGTTCGATGGAGGTAAATCAGGGGCGTCACCCAGTACCCGGTCGAGTATCGTTGCATGCAGACCATGAAGGCCGTCATTAGTGATGTGTTCGATTCGCAGTTGAACGGATTGTAGGAGTAAGGCCGTGACTGGGGCCACCGTAGTGAGGATATCGCTGGGTACAATCGCCACACGGTCGCGCAGTTGTACGGACGCGTCAGCTTTGTGCGTGCTCGTAACTTGGCCGTGCCAGTAACGGCCTGCTTGCGCGAACCAGACAGCTTGGCGCAGACGAAGACCAGGCTTCGTCCGCATAGCCTCATTCGTCATGACCGTGAGGGACTTGGCCAATTCAGGAGACACAGATAACGTCCTTCCGTCGTCCAGCATGGAGATGGCCACTGTTGAAGCATCCGTATGGGTGACCTGGGATGATCGACAGCTTCGTTCACTTGCTCGGGTAAGATGAATACGTAACCGAGGGGATTCATGACGGCACGGCGAGGCATCTAAAACTATTAAGTGATCCTGATGAGACTGGCGCAGGAATGCGAATGACTAGGCTGCGAGCTGTCGGAAAGCGATGTGCGCTCGGCGCCAGCCGTTCTCGATCATCTTCGGAATGTCGCATAGAGCACTGGGTGCGCATCTTCCAGATCGGTTTACGATTTCTCTCATCTTCTCAAAAAGCAGTTTTTTTCTTCCTTCGCCAGATAAAAGCACGCAGTACGGAGACGTCATCGAGACGTACCTGCTCACGTGCAAGCTTCGTGATGACGCGCCGAGATTGTTTTCCTCTTGCACAGGCCTTCGAAGGGGGACAAAGATGATGTATTTGAACCGAGCCAGCTTGAGGGCGTGGTGAGGCGGGTTTCGTTGCACTTCTGCGCGAAAACCAGAATGCCTGCTGCCCCAAGCTCCTCGTTTTATCTAGACTAAATATAAAGCGCTCTTCTTCAGGTCTTATCACAACCCGGAAACAGGAATATCCTCCAGGAATATTCTCCAGAGTGTTGTGATTATGGGCTTGGCAAGGACAAAAGGACAACGCATTCATTGTTTCCATGAATTCAGCAACGATCTTGAAGCTAATTGTATAAACAACTACAGTACTTGAGAGAAAAGTAAACATGCGCTTATCGAATGGTGATATTGTGGTGAAGAAGAGAACTGGACTCCCTCATCTACGGCTCCTCGATGAGCTTCTTCTCGTTCGAGCCGGGAGAGTCCACGTCCACGATCTTGGAGCGCGGGTACACGAAGATGAGGATCACTTGGATGATGCACAGGCAGCACGCGATGCAGTTGGGCGTCAACACGAAGTTGTCCGACTCGAGGATGCCGTACAGGCTCCAGAGGAATCCGTTGACGGCGCCGGGGCCAGCCAAACCGATGGAGATGATCTGCGAGTTCTTGGTCATGATCACGCGACGCATGGTCATGAGCGGCGAGCCGAACAGCAGAACAGAGCCAACGCACGAGATATAGCCGATAATATCGGCACGGGTGCTCTTCTTCTGCGATCCCAGCGTCACGTACAGCGTGAGGCCGAGCATGACGATGATCACGGCACCGATGAGCATGATGTACTTCTTGGGGTTGTGCTTCTCGTACTTGAC
>JAADVQ010000584.1:0-12412 GCA_023335835.1 Elongisporangium senticosum
ACGCTGCCAATTTGTGTTGTCAAGTCAGCCAACAAAGACCGGTTCTGAGATTATTTACGCTTGCATGTAAACAATTCCATCTCCATTCGCTCTCGGGTCACAAGGACCGCAGAGCGCGCTTGGGAAGGAGCCGTCTGCACGACATCGGTGTTCCAATCGAAGAGCTACGAGAGCGCTTAGTTGGAGTCGGCGATGGTCACTTCGACCTCGACACCAGGCTCGATCGAGATCGAGGTGATCTGCTTGACGATGTCCGAAGGGGCGTGCAGGTCGATGATACGCTTGTGGATGCGCATTTCGAAGCGGTCCCACGTGTTGGTACCCTCACCGCAAGGCGACTTGCGGGTGGTGAGGCGAAGGATCTTGGTGGGGAGACGCACAGGGCCCGAGACCTTGAGGTTCTTGTCCACGGCACCGCGCTTGAGGTCGGCGCAGACCTTCTCAAGGTTCTTCACGTTGCGGCTCGAGAGCGTGATGCGAATGCGGTGGATGCGGGTCTCCTCCGCCTCGACGGTCTTGGTGGGCTTGTTGACGAGCGACATGGTGGATAGAGGGCTGTGTCACCAATAGCAAGAGCGTCAGCATCCAGTGGCGGCAGCAGCAGCAGCACCAGAGAGCACAGGCGACATACCAGTAGATTTGGACTGTCGGTAACCTGAATCCAAAAATGACTCCCGGGCGTCGCCATCGCGCACACCACCAACCAATGGATCAAAAGGCAATTACCCATAAAACCTTGATGTGTACCACAACTGTACCAGTGGGGTTTCTCCATCGAGGTTTTTCATATTGCGTGTCACTTCGTACTTTGCACGGCACTTCAAGGTAAGGGATCCATTTCATGTGGTCCACGCTGCTCATAGAACGGCAGCATTTCTGCGTCAACGTGCAGTTGCGATGGTCTCGGGTGCGCGCGTGTGCGTGGGCGTGGCGCTCGTGACGTCCGTGTCCCTGATGGCGCACAGCAACAAGGCGCTCTGGCACACGTGGCAGACGGCCAGGAGAGCACCTTTCTGCCGTCAGCTGAGCACCAGCTCCGGCGCAGCGATGGAAAGCGGGGCGGCTGCCAAGACCGAGAGTCAAGTGCGTTTCCTCGAGTGCACGCAGCAGCAGCAGGCCGTGCGCAAGGAGAGGCACTCGAAGAAGACTATTACCATCGTGCAGGTGCGAAGCGCGTTGTGGATTTCTACTAGGGGGGGCGGAGGAAGACAGACAGAATCCAGGAGAACGGTGTCCTAATGTATCCTCTTGTAGCTCAACATCCTGGCCAGCAACCTGGCAACGCGCAACCATTTCCCCTACGTGATAGAGTCCAGCTTGAACTGGGAGAGCCGTCGGATGACGCTGTTGCGGCAACTGGACGAGCTGGACGCCGATGTCGTGTGTCTGGAGGAACTCAGCGACTACTGGACGTACGTTGGTTCCTTCCCTCGCACGCCTCGGCTCATGCAGCAATAGCGCGGTGATTGACACGTGCTTCTGGTGCTGTGTGGCGCTTCAGGTTTTTCAAGAGCGAACTGTTCGAGCGTGGATACGAAAGCGTCTACGTGAAGCGGCCGTCGATTCACGTGTCCAACTGGTCGGGCGAGAAGAAGCACGACGGCTGTGGCATCTTCTACAAGTGTGTCGCGCCTTGCTCACTTGTACTGGCCGTTGAACTAAAGAAAGGTGACGGTGTTTGGTTGCAGGAAAGACAAGTTCGAGCTGAAGGAATGCGAATCCATCAACTTCCACGACCCGCATGACCGAGTGGCCATTCTGGCGCTGCTCAAGATGCGCCATTTCGCTCAGTTCGTGCTCGTGGGCTGTACCCATTTATGGTGGAACGCCAAGTGAGTACTGAGTGACCGGCTATGTGTTGTGAAGTTCTGAACTGACGCTATTTACTGCACAGGAAAGTGGATCATCAGATGGCCGAGCTGTTTGAGCTGGAGGAAGAACTCATCCGACTCACAAGTGATATCAAGGACAAGTACGAGGCGGATCTGGCGCAAACGGTCACTGGCAAGCACACACTTCCGGTAGGAGTCAGCAGCTACACGAGGAGAGATCTCTCTTGGATCTGACCTGGCGTTCTTCCTCATGAATGCAGATTGTTTTATGTGGAGATTTCAACAACTCACCCGAGTCCGCAATCTACGAGTACATGGAGAACTCGTTCATGCAGAATCCCAACCTCGAAGGCGTGCGCGAAGCCTTCCGGAGCTCCTATGGATCGTATAAACTCAACGCCCAAACCAGCCCCTTTCACGATATGGAGGCGTCGACGGAGCTGGCGCTGCTTCCGGAAGACGGCAACAAGAACGAGCCGCCACACACGACTGTGAACTTCCGCCGCTGCTGGACGATCGACTACATCTGGTACTCGCAGAGCAATCTCGTGCCGTACAAGATTCTGGACATCCCGTCGGAAGAGATTTTGCGCCAGGAAGAAGGCCCGCTCAACTGGTTCAACCGGCTGGCCATGTCGGACAGCTACAGCAAGTCGGGGCGACTACCAAGCGGCTTCCAGGGCAACCACAACGGCATTCCGAACTCGAGATTTGGTAGCGACCATATCCCGATCATGACGGAGCTAGAATTCCTCTCAGCAGACGATGAAGAGAAGGAGGAAGAGGAGACGAAGGAGTGACCTACTATCTGTATTTTTGAAACACGAATTAGCGACTCAATAGTTTTTTTTATGACGATTCGAACTGATAATGATGGTAGTACCAAATGATGACAAGTCAGGATTGAATATAATTTTGGAACGCTCGTTCACCAGTCTCACTGCAGCAACAAAACTGGAAGTCACTCGTGCGATCAACACGGTCTAATCGACTCGCGCACACACGTTATGGGAGTAGAAGAACGTTTGACTTCGTGAACAACAGATAGGTTGCGATGTGTATCAAGTTTTATTGAGCGTGTGGTCCTGAGAAAGCTGCGTTTCACTTCGCCTCAAGTCACAGTTGGAATCATAATCATACCGGTATAAACCGGTTTCTCTTAGTTGAATGCGTCTTCAGTTCTCTGTGAGTCGCCACCATGCGCAGCCAGGTCCGAGTGTTGAGTCGTCGGCGCCAGGGGCTACTGGTGCCTGCTGCAGCCACAGTACGTTCGCTCTGGTGACTGATGTAGCAGTGCATCCGATCCCTCACTCTGTGTTTGCGCAGTGCTCCGTGTCCACGTGGCAGCTGGCGGCCAGTGGACTGCAGCACAAGTGGCGCGGCCTCAAGCAGCGCACGGCATGGCGCTTCCGCACGCTCAAGGACAGCAAGAACACGACAGCCATCGTGTTCAGCGAGGAGGAGAACAAGGAGAAGGAAATCCACATCCAGCCCACCAACCGCCAGGCAGATGACCCCATGGCCTGCCACAACGTGCTGCTGCGCGTCTCCTCGGCCAGTCTCAACGGCATATTGGGCGCAACATCGCCCGAGGACTCGAGTCAGTACGTGCGCACCATGACCGGTTTCATGCTGCACACCAGTTCGCCCACGATGCGTGAGAAGATTCTGGACGTGCTGGCGTGCCGGCGACTGAACGAGATCAGCGTGGCCAATCGCGCCGTGATCATCCGCGCCATCCAGCGATGTCTGCTGTCGCCGCTGCACACAGAGAAGACGGTTTTGTACGCTGCTGCGTGCTCAATCCTACGCGGCACGTACGGCATGGAGCTATCGCTACTTAAGGAGCTGATTCACGCCAGCGAGGGACCTCTAGTGGAGGAAGACTCGTGCTTCCCATGCGATTCGCTCGAGTCGCCTCTGAAGAATCAGAACGGATCATACCGCGATGAGGCCATGAGCAAGAAGCTATCGGACCCGCTCCTGGGCAAGTCGCTTCCCCATTCGGGTGATCTGAGCCACCTCATCTACAGCAACAAGAACACGACGCAAGTCGTGCAGGTCATGCAGCATATTGCCGTGGAGGCGATCAAGGCCAAGTCACTGCAGCCGAACCTCGTCAAAGTGGTGAGTGATATCGATGATACGCTCTTTCCTGGGTAAGTGTATTCCATTATCTGTCTATCGGGGGCTTTCTCGCACTAACAACGCGTGTGCTATCTCCACAGCTGGCTGGATCGACGCTATCCGATGCATATCCCGTACCCCGGTGTCACCGATCTCTACTCGCGCATCTCTCGCGGACTCACGCTGGACCTGGGCAAGAAATCTGGGAAAGGGCCTCCGTCCATCACGTTTCTCACGGCGCGGCCGCGTGGCTGGTTCAATATAGGCCGGTATCTGACTGTGCAGCATCTCAAAAGCCTCGGGGTTCCGAACGTCACTGTACTGAATGGCTCTGTGCGCGGACTCGTGAGCAGCAAGAAGATCGCAGCGTACGTGAATGACTGCTGGCGATGTTTTCTCTGGCTGGACTCGTTGATTTACTTGCGGTTTTTCTTCTTTGCCAGGCTCAAACTCGAAAACTTTGCCCGCTTCGCCTCGCTCTTCCCCGAGTTTAAGTTCGTGTTCTTCGGTGACACGGGCCAAGGGGACGCTCTTCTGGCGTCGGAGTTGCTTGCAAGATTCCCGGATCAGCTGCTCGGCACGTTCATCCACGACGTGAATCCGGCGTCCGAGAAAACAGGCGATGGCCAACTCAAGTCCGTTTACTCTGCGTAAGTTGCTGCCAGAAAGAATTGGCGTGGAAGTGAACTGCTCAGCTGAACCTTGTTATACTTTTGTAGGCAAGGCGTCAACATGTTCACGACATATGCAGGCGCTGCGCTTATCGCTCACGAAAAGGGATTGATCACGTCCGATGACCTGCAGTCCATCGCAGTCGCGTCGGCAAGAGAGCTTGAGAAAATGGCTTTTGTCGGCCCCTCGGCGGAAGCGACGAAAATGGACCGGCAGCGAGAGCTCAAAACCGATATCGAGCAAATTCAGCGACTGCTATAGAGGAAGCGATTAATCTACGCAATAGAAAACAAGCTACTGTCGTGACTAGAGGAAAATGCGGCAGTTCCACCAGCGCGTGTAATGTGTCATTATTTCAAGTTGGAATCTTACTCTGACGTTGCTGTTACACCGGGAAACCCATCCAGGGAATTCCAGTCACACTCCACCATGTTCTCAATGCGACCGATTCTCGTTTCCAATTCTTTCTTGTTTCAATCCGTCAGCCTTCAATCTTTTGCCGCTTCGGTCAGTACGTCAGCCACTTTGTTGGGAATTAAAGATACGTTGGGCTGGTTTGCTGATAGTGTCTCGCCGTACTCAGTAGAAACTTGATTGATCCGGCCAGAAAATTACCAAATGACCGATTGCCGCATGTGTGCGGGCCACAAAGCAATCGGCAAGTGCGTCTAGCTGCGTGGCTCTGAACGACGGCCAAGCCTTCACGGCAGTCCGATACAGCAATCGCACAAAATCTCGGAACTCTATGAACACGCCGATGTCTGCATACGCACGCACGATACAAAGTACTCCGGCCTCGTCCTCAAATGGGAGGTAGATATCTGGTGCTTGAAGAAGGGAGCGCATGTTGCTCACCGCGCTTCTGTGTGTCAACTCGATTTCATCTTCAGCTCGGTCGTTGATCAACTGGAATCGATGATATATGGCGTCTGAGGCTCGACGAGCTGATGCATTGGACTGTGGTTCCTGGGGAGCTGGAAACGACTTCGACCGCTTAAAGCTGGCCACCCAACGATTCGAAGGGAAGCCCATGGGAATGTGCACGTCGCTGCCAACCACAGTAATCACCGCTTCACGTATTCCGCTGGGCGGGACTTGATCAAGAGTAGAATAGTGACCATAGCTGACGAGGTGAGCCAGCACGGCCTCTTCCTGTGGTCTGGTTAACCGGAAAGTATCAGGCACTGCAAGCGCTGAATTCGCCCTGGAAGTGTAGCTGGTGCTTGCCAAACGCTGCAGCGCTTGGCAGTCGACGCCATAGCGGTCGGCGACGTAGCGTAGACTCCGCTTCTGCACAGTCACAGTGTGGACGGCTTTGGCCCAGATCTGCGCCGTCACGTCGTCCTGGTTCTGGGTCATATGCGCTGCTTTAGGTTCACTCTGTGCGCAGCTCAAGGTTTACTCTATCGAGCGTGAGCACAAAACTGACGGGAGCCACAGGACGGAGCCACAACCAGCCGCACGCCCCTATTCTAGCACCGGCGTTGAGTTGACAGCGTGCTGTCTGTAGTTGCAATGTTATGAGCGTGTACAGTAAACCTCTACAAACGTAATCAAGAGCTGATTACGAGAGTCCCTCCTCCAATCGGTTGCGTTTCACGGTGCAACTCCAGCTCAACCTGCGAAGCCGTTTCATGTCTTGGACGATCTGCGCTTGCTCCTGAAACCGGCTTAAAAGGGCTTGAGGTTGTGCAGTGTGGGCAGGCGGATATTATTGAGATCCAGCAGAGAAGATAGATGAGAGATTTTCAAAGGAAGAGGAGAAGTGAACCGATCCTATCAGATAAATGATTCTCTCGATCTATGTCTTGCTGCTTCTTGCGCATAGCCTGCAGCGGCTATTAACCTCATGCTGCCAGTCAAATCTCTGTAATCATAGCTAAATGTCGTTGCCCACCTTTGGTTGAGAAGCGATTGATGCAAAACAGCTCTTTCAGATGCTTGATCATGCATCAGCCGTCGTTACACTTAAACATCGCTGGTGGCCATAGATCTCGATCGATCTGGCCAGTTGTTGACTAAATGGCCGATGAACACATGCGTGCGGGATACGAAACTGTTAACGAGCGAGTCTAGCAGTTCTGGAGTGAGCCAAGACCGGGACTTTTTGGCAGTTCGATGCAGCAGGCAGACCAGATCTTGATACTCCATAAATACACCGACGTCTGCGTGAGCACGCACGACACGAAGCACACCGGTCTCGTCCTCAAGCGAAAGGTAAACATCTAGCGCAGTAAGTCGAAAACTGGACATGAACACGCCATTGTTACTGGCGTGGCTCGTGAGCTGTTGATTGCGATTGTCTAGAGCAAACTTCTCTTGAGGTTGGACGTGCACTGGAGACTGTGGGTTGTAGCTTTGGCGCAACTGATAGGCTGGCGGGCTCGTGTTGGCGGCTTTACGATCCGCCGCGTTGTATTGGCGCGTTCCAAACTCTGGAAACGACCGCGACCGCTTGAAGCTGGCGATCCAGCGATTCGACGGGAAGCCCATGGGAATGTGCACGTCGCCATTCCCAGCCACAGCAAGCACCGCGTCACGGACCGCGTTAGGCGGCACTTCTCCCATCGTCAAATAGCGACCACAGTTGACCAGCTGAGTGAGCACACCCTTCTCCTGCTCGCCCGTTAAGCGGAAGGTATCGGGTACTTTGAGCGACGAGTTTGCTTTGGAAGCATAGCTGGTGCTCACGCGGTGCTTTAGCGCTTGGCAGTCGACGCCGTATCGCTCGGCGGCATAGCGCAGGCTCCGCTTCTGCACCGTGACAGCATGCACGGCACTGGCCCAGACTTGTGTGGTCGTGTCGTCCTGATCCTGGTCCATGACGTGCTGGCGTTTTCTGGAGTGGTCAAAGGCAGAACCGACAGAGGAAATCGCGGCCACCTGCATGACCCCAACAAGTGCAGTCGCTTCGGAGAGTCGAGAAGCTTGAGTGAATGCTGTTCGTGCGGTTTCTTAAACTGGTGACTTCTGGGGCAGAAAACCTCCACAATACACGACGGCACCATCTTAAGGAAGAATAATCACCGATGATTATTAGACAACCATGGAAAAGTGCGCCACGGCTCTCGTTACAGCAACAAAAAGGAGGATGGGCTCAGCAACCGTGGGCAACCTTCCGCAACCTCAAATCTGCAAGTAAAATAAAACAGATATAAAACTAAGGAATTTAACGTGAATTCTTCACAACCGTAGCGAAATATTCTTAAATAAAAATTAGGAGGGTTGGCGGTACACACATTCTTATAGAGAGGTTTTACGAGTGGTCCACATAAATTGCAACATAACAGTTAAACTCAAAATGAAATTGACCGAGTTTGCATCTTGCAAAGGCTAAAGGAACGGATGACACCTCCATCTCTCTTCCATCCAAAAAGGTCAGATTCGATAGAGTAAGAATAGCACCAGCGCATCGCTTTAAAATTCGCGGTAACCAGGAATGCGAGAGTGTGGCGTGGTTGTACGACTGCTAGGTATGGTACCGAGATCTTTCCTTGGCACACGCGCTCCACTATTGGGCTGGCTAGTCTTCAGTAAATCCTATCTCCAACAGCGCTTTGCGGATTGTCTTGTTCCACGCATTTGCGGCTCACCTCAAACAAATAATGCCTTATTCAATTTGAGCACTGCATCGTCTTTCATGTTCATTCCTTTAGGCACTACGAGATACACTTCTTCCTCAAGATCAGCATTTAAATATGCTGTGTCCACATCGAGCTGCTCGATGACGTAGCCGAGTGCGCAATAGATCGAGAGAAGCGTGCGAATCGAGATCATGTTTGCCTCAGCTGCATACGTCTCAAAGAAGTCAACACCATAATGTTGAAGGAAACCCAGTACCACTAAACGCGCTTTGAATCGAATCACTTCACCCACTTCGTTCTTCTTAGCAAAGGCCCACTTGGTACCTATCGCTTTCATTCCTGGTTCGCGTTTCACAATTGACCACGTCTTATTGCGCTCATGAGCATCAAACTCACTAACAATTGCTTCATTCCATTCTTTGCTTTCACATGCATTGATAGCTTCTTCAAACTATTGGGGTCATCACTTGCAAGACCATCATATTCTCTGGCGGTACCCATTCCACATCTCCGTCGCCCTCAGCTTCTGTCATCACAATATCTTCATCATCGCCAGCATGGACAGGTCTCTCCACAGTGTCGATATCTCTGACCTTCGCCATCGTGCTGTGCACAGTTCCGCTTGCGGTAGCGTCCTCGTAGACGTCGCCGACCTCACGTTCATCTAGTATAATTGAGTGGCTGGTCGTCACGATATTCATCTCAAGGTCCAGCACTTTGTATCCTTTAGTGTGGTTTGCATAGCATATCATGCACTTGAAGTTTTTTGTGTCAACTACGTTCGTTTCGATTCATCAATGTGCGCGTAGCCCCAGGAACCAAATACACGCAGGTGTTCGAACCATGACTTCGACTTGAGACACAACTCATACGGCGTCACGTTGCTCAGCTTGAGCAACAACCTTTCAACACTTCGAGCGACGAATGAAGCCGATAAAGGCAACTGTTGCTGAGGCCTTTACGTCTGGTGACTCGCAGTTCCACTCGATTGGAAAAATTCTACTGGTGTCATAGTTTTGTGGCGCGGTGTACGACATCACAGTCTGCATGCTAGCACTCTTATTATGCTCGTTCATTCGCGCTAGACGCCCTGTCTTGGCAGCCCGGACTATGCAGCACGCTTGAATGCATTAGCTTAACGTGACCCAGGGCTCAAATACATTCCACATGCATACATACTTTCACTCGTGCGTTTCCTACTGGATCTGCGCTCTTCCGGGCGCGTGGACGCCGGCCTCGCGCCGCAGCCCAAGCAGCGAGGGTTCCACTCTCGTGTTACTCTCATGTTCACTTTACCGAGCATCTTCGCTGCCTCGTACTCTCGTCGACCGTATTGCACCAACGACAACGCACGCCGATGCAGGCCTACAGCTCATTTATGAGCATAGAATACCGATCTATTACTGTATGAAGTGTGTACAACACAGACGACGAGTGGAATGGGCTTAACGTGAGTATGAACGACATTTGAGCGAGCCCAACTAGGTAAAAAGGTGTGATGCGGTATCAGCTCTCACAGGGTAAATTTCTGCATTTTTCTCGCCATTTCACAAGATAAATTTATGCATTTTGTTCGATATAGGCTAAAATCCCCTTTTCTTAACATAGCATGCGTTATGTTAAAAAATTAACAGTATATTTATTTGACGGTGGCTATAAAATCTGGGGAAAACTCACCCCGCCAGTTGATTTTGTGTAAATATATAATCATGCAATGACCGAGACTATCAGTTCGACGAAATCAGGCATATGCGCTTTGACCCAGACCAGCGCCGATCCTATTTTCGATCGATATCGGTAACTGATTCTCCTAGAAAAAAATGAGTCCAAAGCCGTTTTGGCAGATTGTGTTTCTGTAGATCAAAAAAATCACGTTCTTGGCCGTATTCATGCGTACAGAGTATTTCCCAATAAAGCTGCATACGAATGGCATCGACCTCCCTCCTTGCCATAACCATTCTATGTTGAAAGTCGTTGTCGCCTCGAATGAAGCTGCTAACCTCACCGATGCAAAATATTCCACAGCTAGTTCCATCATTCTGTTTTGGTGTTGTTAACCATTCTTCGTGCACACTTGTGAGCATGGGTCCGCCATAATCGCGTATATGCCAGGCTTGGAGCAATGGTAGTGTGTATTTTCCCCAGGTACTATGAAGAATATCTTGGAATGCACGAGTAACCATAGGATCATACATATAAATAATAATTCCATGCATACCGACCAGTATCATTTGCACCATCCAATGATGGATCTGTTTTGCATACACTGGCACAATGACACATCTGTAGTTGCTCAAAAAGCCACTAGGAATTTCCAATGTTGATTGTTCAACTAAAAGGGAATCCACATACAAACAATCGGAATATTCGGAGCATAGTAGCTGCAATGAGCAGTTGACAGTGACATCATTCAGGCGTTGACTCCTTGCCAAAAAACCAATCATTTGATGAAATTCAGCCGTGAATGTTTTTCCACCAACTAGATGGTTCACATGAAACTTTCTTTGAAGCCACGATTCAGTGGCTACTTTGCATTTCAACGATTGCATTTCCAGCGAATCTGGGAGAGGCTGCTGAAAAATTTGAGGTTCCATCAAAATTCTTGACCGCTGGACCCAAACGATATCCTATGATACTGGGCCACCTTCTGTTTGATACGATAAAACTTGTTCACATTCACCAAGAAAGTTCTATGTACAGAGATAATGTTAATGACGTACATGCCGGCAGATGAAAAAATGTTTACTTCCTCTGAAAATGGGATCATCTTGGGTGCCAGCGATATGTACAACTCCTGGGCTGTCTGGGTAAAGTCAATAGGTTCATCATATTTTGTTTCGGCGATACCATTAATGCGCATCCACTCCAGCATAGCACTGTTCAACTTAGTAGCCAAACTGACCGGAAACACAAAGCTGTAGGTGTACAGTCCATTTGCTGGACTGCGCATTGTCATAACTGCTTTTTCTCCACAAGAAACCGCTCACCGAAAATCACTGGATATTTGTCCAAAGCCTCTCTGACCACACTCAAGTTTGCGGTATGCTCACACCAAAAGATAAAATCGCAGAGCTGAACAAGGCACTCAGACTTGGCTTTAACTGTTCCCACCCGTCGAAAGCGACGCTTCTGGTTTGTTTTCGTGCGAACGGCTCCTGTTTTCCTTTTCTTTGGAAGTGATAATACATCAACTTGTTGAATGGAATCTACTCTGGATTGAGCATTTAAATCTTGCACGGGTTCAGACTGATGCGCACCTCTCATCGCAGAAGCGTCTGCTTCAGCTCCTTTGCTAGAAAGCCTTCAGAGCAACCTGGAACCTGTTGTGCTAGTAAGATTGTGCTACTGATGCAAAGGGATTCTCCTGCAGCGAGTGTCCTTTCTTCATGATTTTCACTATGAGCACGGACCCCGCCATCTGATTCCATTGACCCACTAAATCGGATACCCGTACGGTTTGCTTCACTGGTATAAGCTACATTCTACATTGTTGATCTGTATTTCAGGTATCTCGTTCTTTGAAAGTTATGTGTCACTCATTGAAAAATAACCATCACCATTTTTGTCTTTGTCACCAAGTGACGATCCAAATTTGTTTGAATTCTTCATTTGATCACCACATAGATCGCCCATGTCATCTTCCATATGTGCTTCAACATTTTCCTCATCTTTATGTAACAAAAGACCTTGCATCAGCGTCTGAAGTTGATCCAATTTAGCATAAAACTCATTCGATGACATGCGAGTCATGTGATCAATCAAGGGGTCTGATTCGCACGGACAAGGTTATATTTCTCACAGGTTGAAAGAACAACCAATCCACATCGTTCACGCTGCTTTAATTGAACGTGTCCGCCTTGATTGTGCGTCTCTGTATCTTCTTCACTATCGCGAAGCGAAAGCGTAGCTGATTCGCGAGTAATAAAATCTCTTTGTGTCGATAAATGACCGATTGACTTCAGTAAAAGAGGTTGGATACTCAACGCTTCATCCATGCTCCAGTGGTTTTGTAGTGCTTCTCTAGGAAAGTGCTCAAGATGCAATTGGAATTTCATCACATAAAAATGTGCTGACACGGAAGCCATTGAGATCTATAGAAAAGGCGCACACAATGCCATTGATCAGTAAAAACCACTTGTGTGGACGAATCATTCGATATCTGGAATGTAGTGCTGTCTTTAGAGCAACAAGACCAAT
>JAADVQ010000585.1:0-12405 GCA_023335835.1 Elongisporangium senticosum
ACCTTGAGCGAACCGATCTGGAGCAGGTCCTGAGACACGATACCGGACACCGGGCCACTGCCGTACTGGATGGCGAACTTGGTGCCCACAGCCTTGTACGTGGATGACTTGGCGTGGTTGTACACAGCGTGCGAGCCGAACTTCTTGCTGGGCACCCACAGGTTGCTGGAGCCGGTGTCGAAGATGACCGTGAACTTCTGGGCCGGTGTGCCGAGCGAGATCGTACCGTAGTACTGCACGTTCTCGTAGTCGTTGATGGTGACGCTGGACTCGGCCTGGGTGGAGAAGACCGATCCGGAGCCGACGGTCGACGTGGTGTTGGCGGCGGCGGCGCGCGAGGCGATGACGCCCTGCACGAACTGCGAGTCCGGGATCTTGCTCATGGGCACGCGGATGATGCCGGCGCTGGCGGACTGGATGAGAGCCAAGCAGGCTGTGGCGTAGAAGAGAGCGGAGCCGAACATCTTGAGCAGTGGAGTTGGAGGGGACGCTTGAGTGCTGGAAGGCGGATTGGAAAGTGAGAATGCTCTGCAATGGCCACTTGGACTGAGCTACCGTGTCCGCTCTCAGGTCGGGCCTGATCGTGCGGACCGGCTCAGTCGTTCACACCGATCAGCAGACCATTTCTGGGTGCAGAGCATCTCGCCACAGAACCGACTTGAGTGGATGGGCAGCGCAATGCAGGAGCATGAATATGCTTGACTTCACGCTCTAGACTCGAGAGAGAAGAGACGATCTTCTGTTTCGTCTGCGATTTGCTGAAGAGCTCTGCGTTTACGTGCACTGTGCAACTCCACGTGACATTCTATTGGATCTGATAACAGATCCCAAAGGATTTGCAGACTTTGATTAGTATAATTGAAGCAGTACTAGTCAATATGATACTATGTTCATACGAACGAAAGGTATTATATATGTGTGGGTGTATATATTAGTATTTTGATCATACTAAATAGAATCAGCCATGAGCGATGCCACGACAACGTTGCTGACATTCGAGTAATCAGATCGCCGCACCCAAATGCGCTCACCCTTGAGTCTGTCATGCATTGCGCTTATTACATCTCGTTGGCATCGACCCCCGAGAAAAAGAACCCACCTCCTGCACGTGAACTCTGTCCTGCACAAATCATCCTCGCTTACGCCAAAGAGCCTCTAATGAGAAACAAACACACTGCAGACAAATAATGGGAATTTCGTCATTCTTAAGTTACACGAGACCGATGCGATAGGCGCTCGAGAGCCGCTTTACCTATTACTACTACTAAAAAAAATGCCGCTGCGCCGAGATCCACTAGCTCGTTCCACTGCTTCAAGTGTCTGAATGCTCGACTGCATGATGCCTTTTAATCAAACGCCCCTGCTGTCGATCAGACGCAGGCTCGCAGCTCAGTTGAAATTTCCAGCAGCGTGGCTTCCAGCCTCTCTATCTGACTTGCCAGCGAGCGCACATGTTGTGTGTCTTTGGTCGGGTATCCTTTTCATACAGATAACTTGTTCTTTTTTCCATCTGGCAGCTGCAGAGTTGAATCGTGAGGGCGCGGCGGGCCAGAGTTGGTGGAAGAACTGGACTCAAGTCTTCGCTTGCGGTCGTTGGCAGCCGATTCTTCACCAGCAACAGCAGCCAGCGCACTCAACTGCAAATGTGATCCAGTAATGCCCGATCCAGACTCAGAGTTAGCCACGAGCGACAGGATATCTTCAATGGACGAATTGCGTGGGAAGCCACCCGCTCGGAAGATGCCGCCGTTGATACCGCCGGCATTGCCCAATGTGTTGAGCTTGTCGTACGAGACGCACGAGGAGAGTCCCGACAGGTTCGAGAACGACGGGAAGCTGCCCAAGTGGTGGTCAGACGAACCCAATCGAGAGATGATATCCGAGTTCGAGTGGACACGCGACATGCGATCCATGGAAGGCACGCGAGGCAGTTTGTCCATCGAAGGAACACGCGGCAGTTTATCCATAGAAGGAATACGTGGCAACTTATCCATGGATGGCACTCGAGGCAGCTTGTCCATAGATGACACGCGCGGGAAAATACCCGACGAGCTTCGCGGCATCTTGTGGAGCGGCTTGGGGATTTGCATCTGATTGCTGAGATCCACTGGCTTGGGGGGTCCCTGGCCGTTGGGACTCAATCTTCGCTGCAAATCAACGTCGCCGTTGTCACGCGAAGATGACGAGGAAGTCGAACTATGGTCGTCACCCAAATCCAGTGAAGGCTTTTCCTTGCTTAGTTGCTTGAGCGACCCACGATGTTCATCCTTAACCTTAGGGCTTGCTGGCGCATGCTCCTGGAGCAAGTTAGAGAGCTGTTCCAGCGACTGGATGCGCGGGAAATACGAATTTAGGCCATCACCGATCGACATAGACTTGGACATATCGCCGTGCTCCATTGAGCCATGGTGCTGTGAGCTGTGAAGACTATCACCAAAATTGCTTGAACTACCATGATTTCCAAATGACATCGAGTGGTTGCCATGCATGTTTGAAAACTGGAAGTTCTCGATCGAGGCTACGCGCGGGAACAAGCACGAGAAGCTGTCGATCGACGACACACGTGGGAATCCGTCCCCAGAAGAGCTGTCTTGGTGCTGATGTTGCTGCTGCGGGGCGCCAATCGGAGGCTTGGCGGCATTTCTCTCATCACTATCAGCGCTATTGTGGTTGTTGTTGGAATTGGACGATGACTGTTGATGCTGCTGCTGTTGCTTGGAGGCTTCAGCCATCATATTTCCCATTTTCTTGTCACCCAAGGACGACGAGTTGTGATTAAATAAATGGTGCGATGCTGAAGAGTCTTGCATTGCATGATGTTGCTGCTGCTGCTGTTGGTAGGAGGACATTGGAGCTCGAGGAGGTGGTGCATGCAGACCATTATTTGAGGAATATCCAGATTCCATCTTGGGCGCCGGTGGTGGCTGGGAGTGAACGGGCACGACCGACGGTGGCTGCTGCTGCTGTTGTTGTTGCTGGTAAGGCGATGGGGGCAACTGATGTGGCGTCGATGGCTGCTGGAGACCATTGACGTAGCCGCCTAATGTTCGAGAGGTCAGGAAGCGGCTCTTATCTCGAGAAAGCTCCGACTCAAGGCGCTTCTCGCGTCGTCGCTGGTTGTATTGCTCTCGATCCAGATAGGTCTTCTCCAACTCTGCCAGGTCCTTCCGGATCGCGTCCATTTCTTCTTTGGCGATCTCATCCTCACGTCGTCGGAAAATTATCTATTCATTACACGTAAAATAAAGAATAAAGACATAGTTAGTATAAACACACATAAAACCACACACATATGGAAAGAGATGGCCACTTACTTTGCCGATGCACTGATCGCCTGTGTACTTCTTGGAAATACGCATGGGGTCGCAATTCAGCAGTTTGGACAGGAATGTGCGCAGCGTCGTTCCCTCAGCGAGCGGCAGGTTGCCCTTCTTGAATTCCTCAATGAGTCGATCACAGTACGCGCTTTCTTCGCCGGTCCACTTGCCCTTGCGCATTGCGGACGGGTTGGCGGATGTTGGTGTAGCGGCACTATTGTTATTGGCGGTCCGAGGGGATTGATCCGCTTCACTTAGCATAGGTTTGCTGGCGTACGCTGCGGCCGCAACGCCACCGGCGCGCGCCAGCGAGTTGGTCGGAACAGGCGGCGGGGGATACGATGGAGGCGGACCGGTCGCGATTCGGCGGTGGCTCTGGATAGGAGACCAGCACACGGGGCAGACCTTGTCCTTCACTAGCCACCGCTCGTTGCATTGCGCATGGACGTGGTGCTGACAGGGCTCCATGACGGTGTCCACTGGCGCCGTGTAACATACGAGGCAGCTGGATGCAGAGGGTCCGCCGTTCATGAGCTGCTGGTTCTGGTAGTGGATCTGGTCCGGCGCCTGGCGCGGAGACATGCGTCCATCGTTGTGGTGGTGGAGGCTCTGTTGTTGCTGTTGCTGGTGATGGTGGAACTGGTGATGCGCCATGGCTCCCATGTTGGGCTCGTTGCTGTAGTGCGAGCTGCTAGACGTACTTGTGTAGGCCGCCATGGCGGAGGAAAACGCTTTGCTCGTGGAATCGGGCACCTGTATGCCTTCGCCTGTCATTCGATCGGATAGCATTCAACGCGGAGGCTGAACAGAGGGGGAGGGAGGTACCGAAGTGAACGAAGGCGCGCTTCTAAATGTCGCCACTTCCTGCGGGATGCAAACAGCACAGACGATCCATAAACATACGTCAGCGTCTCCTTTAAATCGATGTGAGAGGGGAGTTGGCGGCTCCGCTCCCGCCGTCCTCTTCCTCTTCACTGATAGGTGGCGCCAGAAAAGAGGAGGGGCAGCTCGCTGGAAGGCGGACGCTAGCCACCATACTCCTACGCTGATACCATGCGTACCTTGGTTATGATGTGCCCGACGGGAGCTATGGCTTCGTCCCAATCCGGTGTCGTGGACGCTTGTTTCTTCGAGAACTCACGCGGCTATCCCGGGTGACTGACTGACTGTGTTGGCGCGACGTTGTGCCCACCGGCCCACCCAGCTCAGCCGCCCCGCGTATTAGATTTCCCCGTTCGATTTTCCCCGTTTTTTAATGTGCGAGAGAGAACCAACTCCCTATCCCTCCCTGGAAAGCTAATACTAGATCTAATTCACCCAATCACAGCGCAACTGTTGGCACCAGTCCTTGGATGGGCAGGGGGATTTACAATCGAAGAACAAATGTATCTTGGATAAAGTATACCACTCCGCAGGATGGGGGGACGAGGCCTAGCCCTCCATTCCCATCCCTAACAAGAAAAGCAAGGGAATTCGGGGGGACAATCATTTCTGCCCTGTCAGTGCATTGAGAAAAGTTATAATTTTTGCATAATCTGCGGCCTACTCACCCAATTCCCTTCCGGCCAAAAGTTAAAATTAGGCTACAACTTGAACTTGCGCAAGAGACAATTGCTGTGCGTGCTTCAAAGTCCACGACTGATGTTGCCAATCCCCAAGCTCAACATGAAGTTCGCCTCGAGTCGCGAATTCCAGTGCAAAACTTCAGTTTCCAGCTTTTGCACCAGAATGAGTGGCCAGCAGTTGGACCGCCGACCCGCACTGTTCCTCGAGAACGCGCTCGCGCATGCGGAAAAGCACCAGCGGCACTGAACCATTGGCTCCGCTAGTTCAAGTAGGGCTGGGGAGCTCTCATCTGTTGCGGTTCCATTTATGTACGTCTATTGCTGGCGGCAATTGTGCCCCCGCCACCACCTCCTCTCTCCTCTCCTCTTCGCCACCTCCTCTCTCCTCTCCGCCACCTCCTCCTCTCGGTTCTGGTTCTCGCCCCCTGCCGCTCGTCGTGGCTGAATCGCGGCGACTGGGTGCGGCTGGCTTCATGTTCTTCCCTATAAATAGCAGGCGCTTACCACTCGGCCATTTATGGAGAAGTCATGATGACCCTTTGCGCATTCGTTCGCTCATGTCATTCGTCAGCCCAATCTTTTACATGTGACGATGCTTGCAGTTGATTCTTCAACAGCAAGCTCGGTTGCAAAGACCAGGTGGGCCACCTACTTCAGCTTCACTATCACCTAGGGGTCACTGATAACACGAACACTCACTCTCCTCTTCCCTCTGTGCTTACAAACACATAATCTTTTGATCCGCTTCTCACTAAGAACCGCCCCTCGTGGCATGAAGCGGATCGATCACACTGATCTGCAAGACGCGAAGTCAACGCAGCTAAACGACTCGACTATTTTTAACCCAACTCGACTAATAATCCGGTTCTGTCTAATGATTGGGTGTAAATCAAATTGCTATTTCAGCCAATCAAGGAGCTGTTTGTTGCGCGACTCATATTCAAAGGACAGCAATTGCCTGGATGGACATCATGGAGCCAAGCGTCGACCTTCTGGTGCAGCGCATTGCGAGCGCCTGGGGTCGATGGAGCGCTCTCTCAATCGCAAGCGATGCATCTGCGACGGAGACCCAATTGGAGCCGCTAGCCATGGGCGTCGTGTCTTCCTGGACGCCCGAGCAGCTCCATTCGTTCCACGCCAGTGGTGCGACAGCCTGGACGCCACTGGTGCTGCCGCTGCGTGAGCGCTTCAATGACGACGCGGACCGCTTCCACTTCGTCTTGCTGGTGGTCGAGATGCTCACTGCAGACTCCTCTCCGTCCGATCAGCAGCAGGGCTCCGATCTCCTGCAGCAGCTGCTGCAGTCCTCACATTACGCTCGCGTCCACAGCGTCGCGCTGCGCCTGCTGCAGCAATTTGTGCGTCAAGACGTCTCCGCGTTGGCGCGTGTGACCTCCAGCGTGTATGCGATGCTCACTGCAGCTCCTTCGCTGAGCAACGAAGACGAAGCCACTTCTATCGGATACGATTCGCTCTGCTCACTGCTGCAAATGCTGCTCCAGTGCAAGGACGACAAGAGCGCTGTGTTGGACCAAGCCCACGCAGTCTGCCTCCATGCGATCGCGTCCTTCCATAGCTCTCCGTTGCTTCTTCGTGCCGTATGTGTGCACCTGCTGCCGTCCGTCATGAACTCGACGTCTGATTTGGCCCAAGGCCTCGCATCTGCCGCCGTGATCGCATGGCGTGACCAGCGCAACGAGTCAACGGATTCGCTGTCGAACCTGCTGTTCCTGCTCTGTCATTTGCTGCCTCGGGATCCCAGCGTGATCAAGCAGCAAGGGCTCCAGCAGATGATCACAGTCGCACTGGCGCAGAGCGACGCGCTCCTACGCAAGCAGGGCCTGTACCTGCTCAAGGTCGCGTTCTCGCACCACACACTGCTGGAGAGTGACAAGAAGACCGTGTCAGTCTACCAAAAGACCCATATGGAGGTCTGGGAGAGCTACATCAGCGCGTCCGAAGTGATCCACATGCACCACGAGCAGCATTTAGTGGAGCAGGTCTGGCCGCAGGTGGAATACATCATTCAGTCCACTCTGGTGGTGCCGCAGACTGATGATCGAAAGGCTGTCAACGAAAGCAGTGCTGATAATGAATGGCCCGTGTCGCTGACGTTCGAGTGGATCCAGAGCCTACTGCTGCGCGTGTTCTCGCACGATAACCCGGTCGTGCGTCGACTTTTCCTCGGCCACTTCATGCAGTGCTGCCTCGCGCAATGGAAGGGCTGGGGGTCTACGTCCGGTACTGCTATCGACTCGAAGCGGTCGTACGTTTGCGATCCTAGCTTCCACGCATTTATGCTCCAGCGGTTCCTGCGCATCCTGAATGAGCCATTGATGTACAAGACGTCATCAAGAGAAACTTTCCAGGCGCAGGTCACAGACTTCCTCTCGCACTACTTGGGCTTTCAGCTCATGTGGATGCCACAGACCTTAGCTTCTGCAGGCACCCCGTCTATTCGTCCTGCGCGATTGCTGCCGACGTACTTGAAAGCTGTTCACGAAGCCATTTTCGGCGACTACACCACCGCCCACTCGCCAGAAGCGCTCACGAGCATGCTCCAGGTGTTTGAGAACGCGCGTCTGCTCCAAGCTGTGGCCACAGCCAATTGCAACAGCTCCCTCAAACCCACTGATGGCGATGATCTGCTGGATGAAGCCGCGATTGAACAGCTCCGATTCATCATCGAAGTGCACGTCATGGGCTCGTTTTCTCAAGCCGTGCGCACGAAAACGCTTGTATCGCTGCAACATGCACTCGCAGGTGGGTACACCAACGTCTCTTGCCACTCTGTGCACTCGCTGGCGCGCATTCTGTCCGTGTTTTCACTGTCCAATCTGCTCACCGCCAACAGCAAGGCTCTTTTGCAACTACACGGCTGGCTGCGCAGCGACAACGTGTTCCTGAGCAAGCTGACCATCGCGCTTCAGGCGTATCTGGCTCCTGAAAATACCCATGAAGTGGACACAAAGACATCAGCGCTGAGTGCTGAGCAGCTGGCACGACTCGTCTTGTTCGCTGCCGATAACGTGGACGGCAAACTGCGGTTGCAGTCGCCCCTGGTGGGTCTGATTGGTATCACGAATGTGGATTCTGCCAAGCTCATTCGCTTCGTCGGCCAATTGGAAGAGCAATTGACGAGCGCTGAGAACAACCCAGAGCTGTCATTGACCCCTCTAACGTTCTACGGATACGGAGATGAAAACACGTTCAGCTGCCATTCGCTATTTCATCAAGCGCTTGGATGGGCCACGACTTGGCTCTTGAACGCCGAAGCCCGTGGCAGCAGCGACGTGGTCGACACGGAATCCGTCGAGTATGACCACGAGATGATGGAGGCTGCTGGTACAATCGTGACTCAGATGGCCACGTATGCGATGGAGTACGCAGGCGAACTCGATGTCATGGAGGAACTAGACGGGCTCTGTGCATCGCTCAAGACGTTTCTATCGTCGCCGAGCGCTATCAGCAGCGATCAGACGATCGTCCTGCACTTCTTGGCGCGCATTGCGTCGCAGTCCAAGGCCGTGGATACTTTGAATGCGTTCCAGAGCGCTTCGATCCTGCAGCTGGTGCTGAGTGCCCAGTTGAACCGTCACGGTAGCGCTGGAAGCCGTGGTCTGGCTCGGTACGCGATCCGGTTCTCCTCAAGCAAGTGGGCATTGATGCACCACGTGCTTCAAGCAGCGTCCTACGTGCCAACGGAGCTGCTCCAGTCCATCCTGGATGCCTGCGTCGAGTCTCTCGGTGCCGTCGGTACCGACCCGCTCGTTCTGACGCACATGGTGCAAGTGCTCTCGCTGGCGCTCACACAGCTGGCTGGTACGTTTGTCCCGCCCACGGAGAATGATGACGGCATTCATGGAGAGGTGCTGGACGCGCAATTCAGTGCCGTGTGGGGCGCTTACAGCGACTGCAAGTCCAAGCCCGATCTGCTCACGCGCGCGGTCGTGTGGTGCTTGTTCCAGCCTGCCTTCCTGCTCTCGAAGCAGCTCTCAGCAGAGCCGGATGCACTCATGAAGCGCTGGTTCCACAAGTTCATGCGCTTCGGCGAGCTCCACCGCCCGAATGTCGTCTTCCACCTTACCTGTCGCCTGTGCCAGGTCTGGCGCGCTCGGCCGCGTGCTGCGCTCTGGTTTGTCGACGAGATCGCCGACCTACTGCTCTACAAAGAGCCGCTGGTGAACGAGAAGGAACAGTTGACCATGGATATATCTCTGTCGGGCAGTGGCCAAGCGAATGCTGCCGTCACTGTGGGCGCCAGCGGCTTGTCCATCAAGAACAAGTTCGTGCGCATCGTCGTGCTTTCGTTCCTGGACGAGACCGTCGTAGACTTGGCCACGCCGCTGGAGCAGAACGCGGAGCAGCAGCTCATGCACGCCATCATCAGCACGCTGCTGGGCATGACCACGGCTGCCGAGTGGCAGAAGCAGCACATGCTCAACAGCGACGGCTTCGGTAAGAAGATCCGCTGCTGGCAGTCGCTGTGTGTGCTCAGCAAGTTCGTGACCAGCGCCAGTATCGATGCCGTGAGCGAGCTGCTCTGGCGATCATTCGAGCTCCCGCATCTGACGGAGGTGCGCTTTTCCATGGAGATCTTTGCGATCCGTCTGCTCTCACGCTTCCCGGGGCTCACGATCGAGCAGTACGTGGCCCCGCTACTGCGCAACGTGAATCTGTCGCCGCAGGTCGCGACATCCGTCATCTTCGTGTGCGGATACGTGGTGCACTACCGCGTAAATGATATGTTGGAGACGCAGCAGCAACAGTGCGATCTGCTGCTCGAGTGCATGCTGCCCTGGATGAACTCCTCGCACGGCCACACGCGTGTGCTCGTGCAGATCATGCTTAGTGTTCTGCTTCCTCGCTACGTGCACCAGCAGAAGGCCAACAAGACCACGAGCATGGACCTGCGCTTCCTGGAGCAAACGCTGGTCTTCCTGAGCGAGAACAAGGAGACCAAGCGCATGTTCCGTCGCCAGGCCAAGCAGCTCGATCGACTGCGGCCAGAGCACGAAAGCTCGCTGCTCGGCGTGCTCTCGTCCTCGTACGTGAACGAATTCCATGAGCTATTCCCGAACGACGACGTGCTACTGTTCAGCAAACAGCTGCAGGACACCATGGCCGAGCTCTACGCGCAGTTCCAGCGCGAGCACTTTGTCAACGACATGGCGCACGTGCTGACCAAGAGCCAGGAGATCCCTCGCCAAACCGAAGAGGTCTCCACACTGGCCCCGCCTCCAGCCAACCGCGTCGTGCAGCGCAAGATCGACACAAGCGCCATCCTGCTGGACGAAAGCGTGCTGCCCGTGGCCATGCAGCAGCGAGGCGAGCTCGTGGATCTTAACGTCCGCCAGAAGAAGCGCCAGCCGGTCATCCTGTGCGCCAGCCTCGTGGACAAGCTGCCAAATTTGGCCGGCCTGGCGCGCACGTGTGAGATCTTCAACGCGCAGTTGCTCGTGGTGCCCAACCTGCGCGTGTGCGACGACGCCATGTTCTCGACCATCAGCGTGACGGCTAACAAGTGGATCCCGATGCAGGAGGTCAAGCCCGAGTCTCTCGTGGCGACGCTGCGGCGGTGGAAGAGCCAGGGGTTCACGATCGTGGCTGTGGAGCAGACGGCCTCGAGCGTCTGCCTCTCGACCTACGCGTTCCCGAGCAAGATCGTGATCGTGCTGGGCAAGGAAAAGGAGGGCATCCCGGTGGACGTGCTCCAGGTCGTGGACGTCTGCGTGGAGATCCCGCAGTTCGGGCTCATCCGGTCGCTCAACGTGCACGTGAGCGGCGCGTTGCTGCTCTGGGAGTACACGCAGCAGCAGCTCCAGCAGGCTTAATGAAGAAGGAATGAATGCATGGGACGCCACGTTGGTCCAAAACGATCGCTAACCGCCGCGTCGCTTCGACCGTCTTCTCGCGTTCATATCTCGTCTTGCTCTCCGTTGAGAAATGCAGCAGTCGAGCCGGGCCAGCAGCTTCAACGGGCCCGTGAATGGCGGCGCCGCCGCCATCCTGACGTCGCCCGACAGCTCGGACATTGGGCAGAAGAGCAAGGCCGTGATCGACGGGCTCAAGAAGCTCTATGCCACGAAGCTGCGGCCGCTGGAGAAGAAGTACAACTTCGACGACTTCCACTCGCCGTTGCTGAGCGACGCAGACTTTGACGCCAAGCCGCAGATCCTCATGATCGGCCAGTACTCCGTGGGCAAGACGTCGTTCATCGAGTACCTTCTGGGGCGGTCGTTCCCGGGCCAGCGCATCGGGCCGGAGCCCACGACCGACCGCTTCGTGGCCGTCATGTACGGCGACGAAGAGCGCACGATCCCGGGCAACGCCGTGGCCGTGTCACCGGACCTGCCCTACGGCGGACTCTCGATGTTCGGCACGGCCTTTCTGAACAAGTTCGAGGCCGCGCAGGTGCCATGCAAGGTGCTGGAGAACATCACGGTCGTGGACACGCCGGGCATTCTCTCGGGCGAGAAGCAGCGCATCGCGCGCGGGTACGACTTTGTGCAGGTCGCGCGCTGGTTCGCCGAGCGCTCGGACATGATCCTGCTGCTGTTTGACGCGCACAAGCTAGACATCTCGGACGAGTTCCAGCGCGTGATCGAGGTGCTCAAGGGCCACGACGACAAGATCCGGTGCATCCTGAACAAGGCCGACCAGATCGACCAGCAGCGGCTCATGCGGGTCTACGGCGCGCTCATGTGGTCCATGGGCAAGGTGCTAAAGACGCCCGAGGTCATGCGCGTGTTCATCGGCTCGTTCTGGGACCAGGAGCTAGTCCACAAAGACAACGCGGCGCTGTTTGAGGCCGAGCAGAACGACCTCATGACGGAGCTGCGAAATCTGCCGCAGAACGCGGCCGTGCGCAAGATCAACGAGCTGGTCAAGCGCGCACGACTGGCCAAGGTGCACGCGTACGTGATCGGCCACCTGAAGGACAAGATGCCAGCCATGATCGGCAAGGAGAAGAAGCAAAAGGAGTTAATCGAGAACATGGGCGAGAACTTCCGCGAGATCCAGCGCAAGTTCCACCTGCCGCCCGGGGACTTCCCCAACCTGGAGGACTTTATGCGCAAGTGCGCCGACCGCAAGTTCTACAAGTTTGCCAACCTGAACGTCAAGGCCATGCAGGACATTGACGACTTGTTGACCAAAGACATCCCGAAGCTCATGGCGCTGTTGCCCAAGCGCGACAACCGAGACGCCGAAACCGCCGCTGGCACTGCGACAGGATCTAACCCGTTCGACCTGCCAGCGCGCGAGCTGGAGTGGGAGATTTCGCCCAAGAAGGCCGAGTACGACGCAATCTTTAAGACGCTGCGCATTGATGCGACCGGCCGCGCGAATGGCGTGGTCTGCATGGCCCCGCTCCAGGCCTCGGGCTGCCCGCAGAACACGCTCAAGACCATTTGGGACCTCTCGGACATTGACAAGGACGGCTGTCTGGACGCCGACGAGTTCGCAGTCGCCATGTACCTGTGCAACAAGTCGAAGGAAGGCGAGACGCTGCCGGCCGAGCT
>JAADVQ010000586.1:0-12400 GCA_023335835.1 Elongisporangium senticosum
CACCCTGTTCTACGACAATGAGGATCGGCGCGCCCATATCCCCTCATCAAAGCGAGAAGTCGATTGGCATAGTGCCTCGGTCAACCAAGCGCAGCGAGACCTGTTCGCCAAGCATCGCTAATTTGTCCACGCCGCCTAGGCTACTACCCTCACGCCACGCCGACAGTAACGGGATTGCAAAGGGTTAAGACCCTTTGCCCGCCGGAGGCATCAAAACTCCCACCGGGCGCCATATCATCACTTCCCCCCATTGAACCGCCCCGCACGCACCGCCCGCAACGACACCCCGCTCGCCACCCTGGGATACAGCAGTTTGGGGCGCAGAACCCGCTGCGACAGGTAAATCCCGTTGTGCCCGGAGCAGGCATAGGCCGTCAGACACCCCACCGCGAGCGGCACGATCGGCCCCGGCCCGAACAGTTCCAGCCCCATCAGGATACAGGCCAGCGGCGTGTTGGCGGCGCCCGCAAAGACCGCGACAAAGCCCAGCCCCGCGAAGAGATCGACCGGCGCCCCCATGACACCCGATAGCGCATTGCCCAGCGCCGCGCCGATGAAGAAGAGGGGTGTGACCTCGCCGCCCTTGAAGCCGGTTGACAGTGTGACCACGGTAAAGAGGATCTTGAGCGCCCAGCCGGCATGATCGACCGGGCCGGTGAAGAAGCCGGGAATGGTGGGCGCGGCAGGATCGGCCGACCATACGCCCAACCCCAGATAGGCCCGCGTCCCCAGCGCATAGACGAGCGCGATCACCATCAGCCCGCCGATCAGCGGCCGCGCCGGACCATAGCGGACATGCCGCTTGAACCATGCGCCCAGCCCGTAATTGGCCTCGGCAAACAGGATGCTGACCAGACCGCAGATCGCGCCCGCCGCCGCGGCCTTGATCAGCAGCAGCGCGTCCAGCCCGCCGCTGTAGGTGATCCGGTAGATGGTATGATGGATGCCCCAGGCCTGACAGGCCCAGTCGCCCACATAGGCCCCGACCACGCAGGCCAGCAGACCCGAGAGATGCATCCGCCCGATCGCCAGCACCTCCAGCGCAAAGACCGTGCCCGCCAGCGGCGTTCCAAAGACCGCGCCAAAGCCCGCCGCAATGCCCGCCTTGAGCAGCATCCGGAACCCGGCCTCATCCAGCCGCGCCAGTCTGGCGATCGCGCTGGCGATACTGCCGCCCAGTTGGACCGCCGTACCCTCGCGCCCGGCCGAGCCGCCGAAGAGATGCGTCGCCACCGTGCCGATGAAGATCAGCGGCGCCATGCGCAAAGGCACTCCGCCGCCCGGTTCATGGATTTCATCGAGGATCAGATTGTTGCCCGCCTCCACGCTCTGTCCGAGGCGGTGATAGAGCCAGCCGATCCCCGCCCCGCCCATCGGCAGGAGGAAGAGCAGCCACGGATGATCGAAACGCGCGCGCGTGGCCGCATCAAGGCTCCACAGGAAAGCGGCGCAAAGCGTGCCCACCGCCGCCGCCATCGGGATCAGCACCAGCAGCAGGCGCCCCATGCGAAGCGGAGCGATCAGATTTTCGAGGAAAGCGCGCATAATCCCACCTTGTTGCCCAGACAGCGAAAGGCAGGAATCATCAGCCCGTCATCAGGCGGTTCGGCCCGAAAGCCCGGCGGAAATCCATCGCCGTGGATGCGACATGGCGCAAAGGCCCCGCCGCGTCAAGCCGAGGCCAAGGGGCATGGAGCGCACAGGCCCCATGCCCCTTGGCCGTCACCGGACCGCCCTGACCTCCTCGGGCTTGACCATACCCTTGAACTTGTTTCCGAAATGGGTGCGGACATAATTGACCACATCGGCCACCTGCTGGTCGGTCAGCATCGTGCCGATGGGCGGCATGCCGTTCAGCCCCTTGACCACCACCATCACCGGATAGGCGCCAATCACCAGTTTCTGGTTTCCCGCCAGCGCGGGATAGCGCCCCGCCCCTTCGGCGCCCTTGGCGTCCTGCATATGGCAGGCGGCGCAGACGCGGGTGAAGATCTGCTCGCCGCTCGCCTCGCCCAACATACGCGCGCCAAAGGCCGCATCGCCCGCCGAAGCAGCGGCGGCGGGGCGCGCCGGCGCCGGTGCCTGCGCATGAACCGTCGATGCAGCCCCCATCAGGGCCATGCCCAAAATCATGTTCTTCATGTGCCTCACCCCGCGATAACCCGTTGATGCAGCCGCGTGATCGCGTCGATGGCCGAGGTGATGCCCCCCTCCTGCCAGCCGCCGTAGTACGAGGCATGTTCGCCCGCCAGCAGGATGCGCCCGTCGAACCGGCACAGGTTCTTGTAATGCTCGGCGCGCGTTTGCTCGGTCCATGATCCGAAACAGCCCAGCGTGAAGGGCACCCGGTGCCATGCCACCGAAACGCCGTTCATGAATTCGCTGCGATATTGCGGGTGGATCTGCGAGCCCCATTCCAGCACCTTTTCGACGCGCTGCGCCGGGGTGCTGGCGGTCAGCTCATAGCCCGCCGCGCCGCCGACATAGCAGCCCAGCAGCACGCCCGGTCCCTTGTCGCCATAGCGGGTGGAGGGATAGGAGATCTGGCTCATCGGCAGGTCAGTATAGGTGATGCCGCCGTAAATCTGGTCATCCTGTTCCCAGAAGCGGCGCTTGAATTCCAGACCCACCTTGACGCTGGTGCTGTAGGGCACGGCGCGGATCGCGGCGTCCAGTTCGGGGCTGACATTCATCTCGATCTGGGCCAGCACCGGCAGAGGGATCGTGCAGAGGCAGTAATCGGCCGAAGCCTTCATCACCGCGCCGCTTTTCGTGTCCTTATAGGTGACGGTGACGCCCTTCTCATCCTGCTGGATGGCGGTCACCTTGCTGTTCTTGCGCACCATATGGCCCACGGCGCGCTCGAAACCCTTGGCCACCTGCCCCATGCCGCCCACCGGCTGGAAGATGGTCGAAAGGTGATCCCATTGCAGATTGCCGCCGATGGAGCGCCACAGGCCCGAACGCAGCAAGGTCTGCACATCAATCGGATCGGAGGGTTCGGGAACCGCCGAAAGGCCCCCGCCCGGCTCCTTGTCATAGCCGCGCCGCCCGCTGCTGGCCGCGCCCTTTACATAGCGCATGTTGCGATCCAGCGCGCCCCATGAACGCAGCGCTTCGAGCAGGATCTCGCCATCCTCCTTGCTGACCGTCTGGGCCAAGGCCCCGGCATTGACCGACTTGGCCAGCAATTCGCCGACATGGCCGTAGAAATCCGCCTGAATATGGCGATAGCGCTGGGGCTTGCCGCCAAACGCCTTCGTATTGTGGACATAGGCGTTGTAATTGACCTGCATGAAGGGTTCGAGCGCGACGCCCAGTTCATGGCAGTAATGAATGAGGCCGTGGTGGTGCCATGGAATGCGCCACGGGCCGGGATTGATGTAATTGCCCGGCGCGAACTGACACGTCTGGGTCGCCCCGCCCAGTTCGGTATAGGTGTCGCCGCCCTGCAAGGTCCATGAACGCCCGCCCACGCGGTCGTTATATTCGAGCACCTGCACCTTGTATCCCGCGCGGGAGAGTTCGAGCGCGGCGGTCATCCCCGCCACGCCCGCGCCAAGGATCAAAACGCTCGCGCCCTTGTTGTCGCCCTCCAGCCTGGGCGGGCCCTGGAAATTGGACGCCTTGGCCTGATCCATGCTGGACATGGCCATATACATCGCCGAAGCGCCCGCCGCCGTCCCGATCATCGAGAGCAGGTCGCGCTTGGTCATCGGCATGATGGGTTCGTTCATCCTTATGCCCTCCTTATGCCGCCATCGCACGCTGGTGCAGGCGCGTGATCGCATCGAGCGAGGAGAGCAAAGCCCCTTCCATCCAGCAGCCGTAGTAAGACGCATGTTCGCCCGCCAACACGATACGCCCGTCCATCGAGACGAGGTTCTGGTAATGGGTGGCGCGGCTTTCCTCGGTCCACATGCCGCAACAGCCGAGGATCCACGGCATCCGGCTCCACGCCACCGAAGCGCCATTCATGAATTCGCGGCGATACTCCTCGGGGTGGAACACCGACCCTTGCGCCAGCGCAGCCTCGATGCGTTTTTCCGGGGTCATGCCCGCCAGCATATATCCGCCCGCGCCATTGGCAAAGGCGCCCAGCAAGACGGCAGGCTTGTCCTTGAAGAAATCGTAATTGGGATAGGAAATCAGGCCGATCGCCTGATCGGTGAAGCTGTGGCCGCCATAGATCGAGTATTTCTCCTCCCAGAAGCGGCTCTTCATTTCCAGACCGATCTTGACCTGACCGCTGTAGGGAATGGCCTTGATCGCCGCCCTTTTCGCGTCCGACACCTGAATGTCCAGCTGGGCAAGGATCGTGGCGGGCAAGGTGCAGACCATATAGTCCGCCGTCGCCACGCCCGTCTTGCCGGTGACGGTATCGGTCCATGTGGCCGCGACGCCCTTGTCATCCTGCTTGATACCCGTCACCTTGGTATTGAGCCGCACCAGCTTGGCGATCTGCTTATAGAAACCCTTGCCGATCATATCCATGCCGCCCTTGGGCTGGAACATGGTGGTCTGCATCACATAGTTGAAATAGAAGCTCATCTGGGTCCAGACATGGCTGGACAGAACATCGGACAATCCGTTGATCTTGGACGGCGTGGGCGCGCCATTGACACCGCCACCCGGCGCGCGGTCATAGCCCCGGCGGCTCGACACACCAAGGTTGCTGGTGAATTTGAGATCGCCGTCCAGCGCGCCCCATTCACGCAAGGCCGCAATCAGCTTTTCCTTGTCCTCCTTGCTGACCGCGCTGTCGAGCGCCCCGGCATTGAGCGACTTGCCCAGCAGTTCCGAAACATGGCCGGTGAAATCAACGGCAAGTTCCTTATACCGCTGCGGCTTGCCGCCAAAGGCGTCCTTGCGGTGGACCATGGCATTGTGGTTGAGCTGGATAAACGGCTCCAGTTCCACTCCAAACGCCTTGCAGTAATGCAGCAAGGTGCGGTGATGATGCGGGATGCGCCACGGGCCGGGGTTGAGGTAATTGCCCGGCTGGAAACCCACCGTCTGCGTCGCGCCGCCCACCTCGACGATCTTGTCCCCGCCGCGCACCGAATAATTGCGGCCGCCGGGACGGTCCTGATATTCCAGCACCTGAACCTTGTAACCCGCCTTGGTCAGTTCATAGGCGGCCAGCATCCCGGCAAGCCCCGCACCCAGCACCAGCACGCTGGCCCCGGCGCGCGCGCCCGACAGCGCGGGCGGGCCGGAAAACTGCGTTTCGGCCGCATGGCCCAGCGCCGTCATCGCCTGATACATGGCAAGGCCGCCCCCCGCGCGACCGATCATGGTCAGCAGATCGCGGCGGGTCTGAGGCGAAAGATCACTGATCATCCTGTGTCCTTTTTCCGGGAATTGCTGGCTGCGATTGGCGGGTCGCCTGAATTACTGCCCACACGCGTTAAGGCAGTCGCGCTTGGGCGCAGGCCCGGTGGCCACGCGCTTCACATCGGCAACGGTGACAATGTCGTGGTAATCGTTGAAATGGCTGCGCACGTAATTGACGACAGCGGCCATCTGTTCAGGCGTCAGGATCTCGGTAAACCACGGCATCCCGCCGCGTCCCTTGAGCAGCAGCGTGATCGGGTAATCCTTGTCCGCCAGTTTGGGATTGCCCGCCAGCGCCGGGATCGCCGCCCCCGCGCCGCCGCCGCCCTTGGCATCCGCCATATGGCAGGCCTGACAGATTTCCTCGTAAACCTGCCTGCCCTCGGCGGAAATCTGCACATTGGTGGTGCCGCCCGCCGTGTCCTGCGCAACCGCCGGAGCAAGGCCCGCCATGCCCAGCGGCAGGCACACCGCCAAGGCCAAAAGCCGGCGACGCTTTACGGCACGCACAGCCGCGTCGGCATCGTCATTCGTCGCGGATCGCACCGCCCCATCCTGTTTCCAAGCGCCCATGGCCGCGAATGTGGCAGTTTCTGCGCGGCGTCCTATGCCGCTTATTGCGTATGGCAATAAGCGGCCCGTCCATGTTGATTAGAGCTTAACGTTGCGCCTGAGCCAGAACCCGCCGCATGGCCTCAATGGCGCGCTGACGCTCGGTCGGGCCTTTGATATGGCTCAGTTCATCCTTCAGCGTGGCGGCAAAGGCGGCATAGGCATTCTGCCAGTCATGGCCCATCGCCTGCTGAATATCGGTGCGTCCGGTGGTCAGCCGTTTGGCGGGCGTGCCGGGCGCCAGACCATAGGTTTCTCCCAGCGCCGGACGGATGATCGAAAGGGCCGCGTCCTCCTTCTGCATCAGCGCGGCCAGCGCCTCGATCCCCTCCGGTTCGCCATGGGACAGGAACAGGCTGCCCCAGACGGGCTTGCGCGCGCGGATCCATGCGGCCAGTTCGCTTTGATCGGCATGGGCCGAATAGGTGTCGATGCGGCGGATGCGGGCATGGACCGAAACCTCATTGCCCGAAATGCGCACACGCGACGCGCCTTCCAGAATGACCCGGCCCAGCGAGCCTGCCGCCTGAAAGCCGACGAAAAGCACCGTGGATTCGCGGCGGCACAGATTATGTTTCAGATGGTGGCGGATGCGCCCGGCCTCGCACATGCCGCTGGCCGCCATGATGATCGCGCCCGACATGGTGTTGAGCCGCATCGAATCAACCGGATCCTCGACATAATGGACCGAGGGGTGGCGGGCGATGTCGATCCCGTCTAGGTCTTCCAGCTCGTCGGCATGGGCGGCAAAGACGCGGGTGGCGCGGCTGGCCAGCGGACTGTCGACGAAGATCGGCACGCCGGGGATGCGGTTCGCTTCGGCCAGATGGATGATATCGGTCAGCAGTTCCTGCGTGCGCTCCAACGCAAAGACCGGGATCACCAGATTGCCCCCACGCACCAGCGCATCCTTGATTTCCGCCTCCAGCGTGTCCCGACGCTGGACGATGGTCAGATGGTCGCGGACCCGGTTGCCATAGGTGCTCTCGCAGACCACATAATCAAGATCGCAAGGCCCTTGCGCATCGGGCTGCAATTCCTTGTTTTCCGGCCCGATATCGCCTGAACAGAGCAGGCGCACGCCGCCTGCCTCAATCTCGGCCGAGGCGCTGCCCAGAATATGCCCCGCAGGCCACAGGCGGGCGCGGAAACCGGGGGCGGGTTCAAACCATTCGTTCAAAGGCACGGGCCGGGCCGCGCGCCATGCCGCCAGCCCGTCCTGTTCGGTATAAAGCGGTTCGAAGCGCGCCGCGCCGCGCCGGTCGGGGCGGCGGTTGCGGCGCATGGCATCGCCTTCCTGAATGCGCCCGGCATCAGCCAGCATATATTCCAGCAGGTCCGCCGTGGCGCGCGTGCACCAGATCGGCCCCTGCCATCCCATCGCCATCAGCCGGGGCAGCAAGCCGCAATGGTCAATATGCGCATGGGTGAGCACCACGGCGGCAATATCGGAGGGATCATAGCCCAATTGCCCATGGTTGAGCGTTTCCAGCGTCCGGCTGCCCTGAAACAGCCCGCAATCGACAAGTATATGTTTGCCCCCATCCCCCCGCGCCAGTTCCATGCAGGATCCGGTAACGGTCTGGGCCGCGCCGTGAAAGGTGATCGAAAGCGGGGGCTGCGCTGTCATGTCTCATCCTCTTTATGTCTTGCCGAAAGGTTAGGCGCGAGGCACGCGCCCGGCAAGTCCGGGATGGGACGACAGTTCAGCCCCTGTGTCTTTGCGCTGGATCTAAAGTCGGGCCTCACTTTGGCCGGTGGACCATAGCGCTATTTCGGGAAGGTGCCTCCGGCGGGCAAAGGGCGGGGGCCCTTTGCAATCCCGTTAATGGGTGGCGCTCGCTTCATGGCGAAGCGAATATCCGCGAAGCGACTTAAATTATTGCCTCCGGCGGTGAGGTGTTACGCCCGGGTTGAACTGCCGCGCAACATGGACAGTATCGGGATTGCAAAGGGCCCCCGCCCTTTGCCCGCCGGAGGCAAAACTCCCTATCCAATCACAACCAGACCTTTATCCCCAACACCACACCGGCAGACGATGCCGATTTCCCCTCGGCGCGGACATAATCGGCGGTGCGGCCAAGGGATGATGTCCACAGCACGCCGACATAGGGTGCGAATTGCCGTGTGAATTCATAGCGCAGCCGCGCGCCGACTTCGATGCTGGTCAGCCCGCTGCCCAGTTCGCGGTCGGGCTGGTCCTGCACCGAAAAATTCACTTCGCCGCGCGGCTGGAGGACGAGGCGGCGGGTGATGCGTTCATCGACGGCGGCCTCGAAGCGGCCGGTCACTTCGCCGCGTTGCGAGAGGAACAAAGCGCCCTGAATGTCGAAGCGATAGGGCGAGAGGCCGTCAATGGCCAGCATGGCATGAGTGCGCTGAGGTCCGGGGCCAAAATCCTGCCTCAGCCCCCCGCGCAGGTTCCACCATGGGCCAAGCGCGCGGGCATAGAGTGCCTGCACCTCGCCTTCCTTGAAGCGGCCCTTTTCGGCGCCCCTGTCCCCGCCACTATCAAAATCGCCCTCGCCGCGCGTGGCGACGACGAAGCGGTTGACGTTGCCGGTCCATGCCTCGCCTTCAAAGTGATAGCCCTTGTCGGCCCCGCCAAGACGAACCTCGGCAATATCGGCGCGGATCTGGCTGTAGGTCAGATTGCCATGCTCGTTCATCATGACCGCTTCGGCGCGGGCCATGGCGGCCGGATCGAAATAGCGGTCGGCAAGCCGGTCATGCGCGGGCGCCGGTGCGGGCGCGCTGCCGGGGCTTTGATCGGTGCCGGTCTCCTGCGCATGCAGCGACGTGGCGGACAAAGCGAGGGCGAAAGCGAGAATGTAACGCATGCTCACGCCCCCCGCACCTTGACCACGCGCATCATGCCCATCGCCATATGCAGGAACAGATGGCAATGCATCGGCCAGTCGCCCTCAATCGCGGTCACATCGAAACTCACCTTGCCTCCGGGCATGACACTCACCGTATGTTTGCGCGGGGACCGGTCGCCATGGCCCGTCACCAGTTCGAAAATATGCCCATGCAGATGGATCGGATGGGCCATCATTGTGTCGTTGATCAGCGTGATGCGCAGCCGCTCGCCGGTGGTCCAGGTGACGGGGTGATGCGCCTCGCTCATGGCCACGCCGTCGAAGGACCAGAGGTAGCGGTCCATCGATCCGGTCAGATGCATCTCGATCTCGCGCGAGGGCGCGCGGGGGTCGGGGTTCTGCTCGGGCGCGACCAGGTCGCGGTAGGTCAGCACGCGGTGGCTCACCTTGTCGAGGCCTAGGCCGCGATCCCCGGTGCGGTCCACCGGCATGGGGGCGATCATGTCCACCCCCGGCCCCAGTTTGACGTCGGGCGCATTGGCCTGATTGCGCATCGACATGTCCATGCTGCCAGCACCATGCGACATGTCCATATCCATGCCCATATCGCGCATGGTCAGCCGCACCGGCGCGCGCAGCGGCGGTACAGGCGCGGTCAGGCCGGGGCGCGGGGTCAGCGTGGCGCGGGCCATGCCGGAACGGTCCATCGCCTCGGCCACCAGCGTATAGGCGCGGTCCTGCGGGGTGATCAGGACGTCATAGGTTTCGCCCGGCCCCATCTGGAATTCGCCCACCTCGACCGGGACGATCGGCTGTCCGTCGGTGGCGATCACCTTCATCGCCAGATCAGGGATGCGGACGTTGAAATAGGTCATGCTGCCCGCGTTGATAAAGCGCAGGCGGGTGGGCGCGCCCGGCGTGATCGGCGCGGTGAAATTGTCACCCACGCCCCGCCCGTTGATCAGGTATCGGAAGACCTTGCCCGTCACGTCGGAAATATCGGCCGGGTCCATCCGCATATGGGCAAATTCCAGCCTTGTTTTCATCGGCTGATCCTCGCCCGCGATCAGGCCCGCCAGCGTTTGCGGATAGCGCGCATAATGGCCCGGATCGACCTTGAGCTTGCGCAGGATGCTGGCCGGGTGGACAAAGCTGTGGTCGGACAGGACCATGACGTGATCATGCGCGGGGGGCGCAGGGTCGGCTGCGGCCGGTTCGATGACGATCGAGCCATAGCAGCCCATCATCTCCTGCAGGCCGGAATGGCTGTGATACCAGTAGGTGCCGTGCTGGGTGATGGCGAATTCATAGGTGAAGCGGCCCAGCGCCGGAATGCCCGGAAAGGACACGCCCGGCACGCCATCCATCTGAAACGGCAATTCCAGCCCATGCCAGTGGAGCGAGGTGTCCTCGTTCAGTTCATTGATCACCGTGATCCGCAGCTTCTGCCCCTGACGCAGGCGCAAGGTCGGGCCGGGAACGCCGCCATTGATCGCCACCGCGCGCGCCGGGCGGCCGTCGATCAGGATCGTGGTCTGGCCGATATGCAGCGTGATGTCTTCGCCGGACAATTCCCGCGCGCCCATCATGGCCTGCGCGGCCGCCATGGCCGCAGAGGCCGGTCCGGCGGAAAGCGCCCCGGTCAGGGCGAGAGCCGCGGCGCCCTGCAACAAATGGCGGCGGTGAAACTGGGGAACGGACATGTGCGGGTCATTCCTGAACAAAGGGATTTCTCCCTTCATACGCGGGTCCGGCCGCAACCCCTCGCGATGGGGCGGATTTTTTTGCAATTATGGTCGGGCCGACAGGTCGCCCAGACAAAATAGCAGCGCCAGCCCCGCGCTGACGCTGCTATTCCCATGCCGTCCGGTACAGGGCCGTAGTGATCGATCCGTTCATTCGGCCAAACCTTGGCGACCCAACACCAGTGGATAACACGTGTTGCCTGACGATTTCAGTTTCCTGAAATTTTCGGGAAAAATGAACAATCGTTAAGGTTTTACAAGCGGTTGCGCCGGATTTTCAGCCGCCCTCCGGCATTGTATCCCGGATTGACCGGTGGGCGCTGCTGCAGATAAGGGCTTGGTTAACGTCGCCATAATGGTGGAATTCCACCCCATACCGAAAACCGGCGGGATTTTCGCGCAAACCGCAGTTGGCCAAGGCTTCCCGCGCCGGATCGGCCATGCGCCGGAGGCCGGATCGCCCCTCCCCTTGCTTACGTCGCTAAGTAAAGTCCATTACGGATATTTACTACGCAATCTTACCGAAGACATTTACCAAATAATGCATAATTTACCAATCCATCAGACGATGGAGGGGGTTATGAAAGGAGATAGAGGAAATATAGCTATTTATTTAAATAAATTCCTAATTAATTCCATGAGGTCAATTTTTCACGTGAATTTTCCCATTAATATTTCCGTCACTACCGCAACTACGGCAATACTTCTGAATATATCCAGCCCCGCTTATGCCAAGGACTTGAAATTTGATCTTGCTGCCATGGGCCGCAGCGAAATATCCGAACCGACGCTGCCGACCGAGCGTGTGGAGTATGGCCCAACTCCGGATGCCGGAACCACAGTGGCAATGCTGGTCGGGCAGGAAACCGGGGATCGTGGCAATGGTGCGCCGCCCAGTCCGGACGAAGGACCTTCACCGCAGACCTCTCAGGTGCCCATGCCCACGTCTGCGCCCACGCCTGCGCCCACGTCTGCGCCCGGCTCCGACGATGATCGCAATCAGCAGGACCGCAATGAAAGACGGCGGCTGGCGCGCCTGGAACTCTTGTTTCAAGTGCTCAATGCCGCAGATGCGGCGACCACGATCAGTTGTGTCGAGCGCAGCATCTGCAATGAGCAAAATCCGCTCTATGGCAGCCATCGTCCCGGTTGGGGGCGCATTGCCGGGGTCAAGGCAGGCGTCGGCGCGCTTCACTACCTGATCTATCGCACGCTGGCCAAATCCGAGCCGCGTCTGGCCCGAATGTTCGAATTGACCACCATCACCATTCAGGGTGCCACGGTCATATGGAACATGACCATCACGCTGAAATAGCCCACGACAGGTCCAGGCTTCGACAGCGGCGGACCGGCAAGGGTCGGCGATTGTGGGGGCGCAGAAGATGTGAGTGGTTTACACCCGGGGTAAGCCACTCTTTCAATATCGACCTAAGCGATTGAAAAGTGGTAGGGAGGAGGGACTCGAACCCCCGACACGCGGATTATGATGGAATCAATTCAAAATTATCTTAGTATTTTCAATACATTATGAGCATATAATTTCAGTGTGCTATAGAATGCGCTATGATTGCCTAATTTTATACCTGTCAATCAATGATTTACACACATTGCAATGACCTGAGCGACTTCAGCGCGGCTGCTACCTGACGAGATTATCCCACTTTCCCTAGCTCGACGATCCATGCGTCGAACTCTTCCTGAAACTTTGACCAATCATGCTTTGAGATCGCATTGCGCTCTTTAGGCCCTTCATTCCACTGTGTGTTGATTGCCACTGAGATGTGACCCGGGGTTTCCATTGAGAATTGACCCGGGTGGGTATGGGTTATGTGCTGCCGCTGGCGGGCAGGTTCAAGATGTTGGCTTCTCCTTTTTGGCTTTGGG
>JAADVQ010000587.1:0-12393 GCA_023335835.1 Elongisporangium senticosum
TGATCGAATCGATATGGCTGCTGTGGTGCAGGAACTTGAGGCATTCGCTGATGAAGAAGAAGAGAATCAGGCACAAAAGGAGTGGGAGCAATACCAACTGGAGCAAGGGCAAACGCCAGTTCCTCTGTAAATTCAGTTGAAAACACAATCAACTTTTGAGTTTACCTTTGCCACATACATAAATCAAATAAGCCTCATGGGCACCATTTGATCAAAGATCGACATGATCCCCAGCTTTATATACTACATCATTGTTTGCATCGCTCCACAAAGCACTGGACTCCGGCATGCCGCCACTTGCTGCATCACGCGCCATATCCGGATACTCCATTTAAATCACGCACCCAAATAGGTCCAAGCTCTCCGACTTATCACTATGAGATAGTTTAGGAAAGTTACACAAAGCAACATAAAGGCATATAAAGCCACATATTACACAAGGCACATATTGCTTTTTCTCTTTTTTTATTGGTAATTTCGTTAACACAAGACGACACGTCAATGGAGAAAGAGAGAGCGATCACAAACGAAGGAGAGGCAACCAGCTAACAAGCCAAATGACTGGCTGGTATCACACAGCTCCTCAGCTCTCCGTGATCATCGTGGTCTGCAGATGACCTGTCTGGTTCACGTACGTGAGCTGCACGTTGCCCACCGAGTCCACCTCCATGGCCGTGATGCCGCAGTGGCTGTGGCGCATGCGGCCCCAGGACCCGTCTGGATCCACGCCCATGGCCTTGCACACGAACCACCGGATGATGTTGGCGTGGCACACGATCACGCGGTACCGGTCACCCATGCGGCTCTGGGTCGTGGTGCCGAACGTGGCCATGAACGACGCCTTGTCCGCCTCCGACAGCTCGTTCTCCGTCGTGCGCAAGTCGTCCGGGATCAGATGGCGGAACATCGTGCGGTACAGCACCTTGAGCCGCGCGCAGTCAGCCACCATGTTGTCCAGGTTCTCGCGCGCCATGATCTTCTGGTTCTTGGACGGCAGCGGGTTGCCCGGCCACGCCTCGCGGAACAGCTTGTTCTCGCGCAGGTACACGCCACCGCCGCCGTTGTGGTTGTTCGGGAACTGCTGCGCGATGATCGTGGCCGTCTGCTCGGCGCGCGTCACGCCCGAGTGGTACACCGGGAACTGCGGGTACCGCTGCAGCACCTTGCGCGCCGACAGGTACTCGCTCAGGAACTTGCCCGTCTGGCGCGCCTGTTCGCGGCCCAGGTCCGTGATTGGGCCCTGCATGTCCATGGCCGGCGTCTGCGACGTCACGTACTGGCCGTGGCGAACGAAGATGATGTGGGTCGAGCGTGTGTGGTCCACGAGCGAGATGTTAGACGTGGGCTCCATGATGTGGGCTTCCGCCGCCAGCGAGATGGCCGTCATCCAGTCCATGAGCGCCTGCACGTTGGGCGCCGCCAGGATGCGCGGCTGCGGCTGGTCTGGCAGCAGGATCGCGAACGAGTTGCCGTGGTCCAGACGCTCCACCTGCGCGTCGCGGATGTTGAACGAGCCCTTGAGCGCGCCGTAGCGCTGGCCGTTGGCCACGGTCATGTAGTAGGACAGCTCCTGGCCACGCAGCACAAACACGCGCTGGAATGGAGAGATTAAGCTGTTAGTCACGGCACCAACGGAGTCACAATGGGGCATGAGCCACACGCACACTTACGTTCTTCCAGCTCTGGAAGCCGCCCTCGCCCTTCTTGCTCAGCTCGCCCTCCATCACCACGTCGTTCGAGAAGATCTCAAGGTGCACGTCCTCGATCTTGTTCTCCGCGAACAGGTTGGCCGTGTCCTTCACGAGTGACGGGCCCAGGCTCAGGCTGGCGCGCACGCTGGCGGCCAGCGAGGGGCGTGCGCCGCCAGCCATGGACGGCCGCATCATGGACGCGCGACCGCCGCTCATGGTGGGCCGGGCGCTCACGGTCGGCCGCGCGCCCTCGCTGCGGCTGGCCACGAGCGTGGGCGGGGCCGTGATCAACACGGGCGATGGCGGCAGTGGCTCCATAGGCACGGACACGGACGGCGACGAAGCGGTGGCGGTGGTCATGGTCTTCTTGGACTCTGTCTTAGCTCTTGGAGGCGAAGGTCCCTTTAACCCACCAGCGCATCTGCCGCAACTGACTTCCTGGTTAAAAAGAGGCTCCCGCTCTCTTTTACCGTTGGCGGGTCCTGTATTCAGTTGATGCGTAGTAGTAGCTTCATAAGTACACGGGTATCTAGTATTCTCTGGCATACAAAAATAAGATACTTGCATTCTAGTTGATAGTACTAATTACGATAAATAGTCATTTTATGACTAAAGTGGTCTGGTGGCGTGGGAGAAGAAATATCCATTATGTCTGCGCGGATTCACGCGCTGCGTGAAAACCAGATGGCTTGCCGTTGCGAAAACCGGCACTTTTCCGCGCGAAGCAGATGCAAACCCTTGTGAATGTGATCTGTACATGCTTGCTCGCGAGGAGCTCATGTACAGTAATCCCATTGCGGTGGGGAGCCAATGGCCATGGAGGCATCCCCAAGGCAAGCGTCTTGCTGCTCATGGATGGCGCTTGCCTCCTTCGCTGCTACAGAGTTGAACTGGCGCAATCATCGCTGATCTGTTTTATCACGCAGCCAGTTGGTGGCACCCAGAGCAGCACAGTGCGACACTGCAAATGGAATCCACAGGTCGGTGAGGTGGGCGCGCCACCCCAGGGCTCACAATTCCACTCATAGCGGCAGTCATCGGATCGTATGTAGTCAGATCTGCACACTTGGAGATGCTGTGTGGCATCGTCTACCGATAGTAGATGGAAGCGAAGCTGGTCCGCCGTGATCGTTCGCCAAATGCCAAGAGAGAGCGAGCGGTAAAAGCCCTTCGTATACGTAAACGCCTCACCGAGTCGATCTGTCTTGTCCCCACAATGACTCTGTGTGGGTCCAATCTCGCAGGATCCGCACTCTGATCGGAAGACGATGCATCATTCCGATTCAATGGAACCCGTATTCACTCATCACGCAGCGACATACCGGAACGTTCGCGAGCCACAAACGCCCGGGCGGATAGCCAGTCCAGTCGGCAGCTCACATCTCCGGAGTCCACCTCTGGGCACGCGAGATCGATCCCCATTCAACGCTTCGAAGCCAATGGAAGCCGCCCATCCTGCGCTACAAGCGCCAAGCTCTGATAACTCGAACCTTCTCTGTGACATATAGGGTGAGTCGACGGCTCTTCCTCCCCATCCGTCACGCTTCAGGCACAGAAGACTTCGCGCAGCTCTGGGGCGATCAGCGGGTCTTCACAATCGAATTTGCGCTCGCGCCATCAGCGGTCCAGCGAATATGCGCCTCAGCAGCAAGACCACCGCGCTGCTACGAACCTTCCTCCTACTGGCGGTTACCAGTACCACGACCGTGGACGCGCTTCCGCGAGTGCACCATGGCGTCCACCGCGCTCTCCGTGCGGACGGATGTGTGAACCTCATGGTCACGATGGTCAACTCGTCGCAGCCGCTCGAGGTCTTCCAGGCGCAGGAAGACCAGTTCGAGTCACGTGCCGACAAGATCGAAGCGCTGCGCTCACATCTGCAGGACGCCAACCAAGACGTGACGTCGCACGTGGTCAAGTTGCTGCGCAGCTGCAGCGCGTCGGCCGAGGAGCCGCTCCACGCGGGCTTCAAGAACTTCTGGATCTCCAACCAGGTCTTCATCCGCAACGCGACCATCGATCTTGTGGACCAGCTCATGGAGATGCCCTCGATCGCAGAGGTGCGCGAGGAGGTCGTGATCGAGCTCGACGACCTGTTGCACCCGCCAGTCGAGAGCACCGAGGACGACAGCCTGGCCGTCGACAGCCAAGACGACAGCGCCGAGGCCAGCGCGGAAGTCGGAGACAACGGCTACTTCGACACGCTGGCTGAGTTTGATCTCGAGAGCTCCGCTGCCGCCAGCGACTCAAGTGAAGCTGAAGACCCGTACGGCTGGGGCATCGGCCGCATCTCGGCGGAAAAGCTCTGGACGTTGGGCTACACCGGCAAGGGCGTGCGCGTGGGCAGCATCGACTCGGGTGTGCGCTACACACACGAGGTGCTCAAGGGCAGCTTCGCGGGCAACTACGGCTGGTTCGACCCCCAGACCAAGAACGCGACGCCGTACGACGCCTCGGGCCACGGAACACACACCATGGGCACGATCGCAGGCATCAACGGCATTGGCGTGGCTCCGGGCGTGACATGGATGACCTGCAAGGGCTGCCGCGCGACCAAGTGCGTCGAGTCGGAGCTCCTGCGCTGCGGCCAGTTCATCTTGTGCCCCACGGACACCACGGGCAACAACGCCAACTGCAGCTACGCACCGGACATCGTCAGCAACAGTTGGGGCGGCAGCCACGCGGACACCTTCTACAAGACCGTCGTGGACGCCTGGGTGGCTGCTGGCATCATTCCTGTGGTCTCGAACGGCAATGCGGGCCCTGAGTGCTCCACAGCGACTTCGCCCGCTGACTACGCCAACGTCATCAGTGTCGGCAGTCTGAACCAGCAGAACGGTCTCTCGCTCGCGAGCAGCAAGGGTCCGTCTGGCTTCAGCACCGACATTATCAAGCCTGACATCACTGCGCCGGGTGTGCTGATCAAGTCCTCGTGGTACGATGCCGACGACTCGTACTGGACCACGTCGGGCACGAGTATGGCTGCGCCGCACGTCTCTGGTGCGATCGCACTTCTCCTGAGCATCCAGCCAACGCTCACGTTCGATGACGTCAAATCGATCCTCTTCAGCACGACTGATCAAACCGCTCTGCGTGCGAGTCGCTATTCATGCGGAAACACGTCGGATAGCACATGGCCCAACAACCAGTACGGGTACGGCGTGCTTGACGTGTACAGTGCCTTCCTAGGCCACCGCGAATCTTCGTCGTCCGGTTCGTCCAATTAAGTGATTTTGGAAATGCTATCGTTTCACGGGACAAATTTTGAAACTGAATAAAGCTGTGAGTCAATCAACACCCAATGCCCTATCAGTACTTTTACCGATGGAACTGTAACCCTTCACGACGCAATTTTGTGAAGCAAAATGGATTTGGATCTGTTGACTAATCAAACGAAAAGGTATCGTTCGCAAACCAGTCTACGGACTGGCTTGCAGTCTGAGGGCGCAATTTCGTGATGCGAGAGGTGGTTAAACGCCGGACCGTTGTCTTCTTGGCTGCACAGGTCTTCGAAAGAATATCAGCCTACATAGAAGTATATATTGGGTGGATGAAGAACCATGTTCTCTACACAGATTCCCGGCAAGTTACTGACCTCTTTGGATTTCGGAAAAGTAGTTTGCTGCTGCATATCATTGAATCGACTCGTTTCCTCGTGTGTACCGTTCTCCTTGGATCTGTTACGCTTGTCTCCATTGATTGGACTCAATATCGCGCTTGACTCGTTTGCATTCAGACCAGGGCGGTTTTTTGCATTGTCTTCATTCACTTTCTTGCTCACTTTGGTTATCTTGGGTCTTGGGCGTCGTGCCGCACGTACTTTACTCACTGTGTTGCGCTTTTTCGCAGCCTCGGGCACAAAGCAACTAGCCTCATTGAACTGACTATTGTTCTCGCTCGCTTTGGCTATCTTAGGCTCAAGGAGTCTTGCTGCTCTGGATTTTTTTTTATGCTTACTTGTAGCAGCCGTAGTGTCTGCTCTGTTGATGATCGTATTTAACTTGTGTCCATGACGAATCTGCCCAGTTGATTGACTACTTTGAGGACGAGTTTGAACAAGGCCAAACTGACCGTCAATGGCTGCATTGCTGTGATAGATGTCGTCGATCATTTTGGTTAAGTTGACACCATTGAGCACTTCTGTATTGACTTGGCTTGGTCTGGTGTTTGGTTCAGCATTATCATTTTCAAAGCTAGCTGCGTCACCTTGACTCATATTATTGATCATCTTGTCTTCACAAAATATAGAGTGCATTGCTTCAGGAACTTGATCCGTTTGATTGCGTACTTGGACAACATCATTTCGGAGGCTACGAGTATCGTTGTCTTGTCTTGTTTTGTGAATCGTCTCAGTTATCATAGAGTCAAGATGTATTTCCACCTCATGCGATGACAGAGATGTTTGTGATACTGAGCCACGAACTTGTTGTTTTGCTTTCGCCTCTGCTTGCTTTTCAGTCAAAGTCGCGAGTAGGGTATCGTACTCGTTTTCCTGAAACAAGCACACCCATTAAGTTGGCTATGAATAATTTTCCGAAGAGTTTCTTCGTGGTTGGCACCTTTTGCTTGCCAGCATCATGCGATTTGGCTGTGAGATGAAGCATGCGTTCTTCATATTGTCGCTCAAGCTAAGAAAAACAATACAAGTTAGATATTTTAATTTCAAGTCAAACATTAAGGCATACCATGCGATATTTCTCTTGGACTCTTTTGGCGAACTCGTCATGTATGTGCTGCTCTTCCGATCTCATACGTGCAACCTACGCACGTGTATGAATTAGGCTATCTGACAGAGTTACCCCGAACTTAACGCGATTGTACCAACCTCGTCCTTCAAAATATCTTGTGCGTGTAGAATCTGATCGCGATCAAATGACGGGAAAAACCTCGCTCGGAATTCTTCAATAGCTTCATTTAAGAAGCTTGTGGTCTTTATGATATCATTCGTGAGCGTGATTGATTGCTGTTCTGAGATCGTAATAGCGTCTTCAATTGAGTGTTCGGATGATTTCATATCTTCGCTTTGCATTTCGTAAGTGTCGATTTGCTTCTGAAGCGCTTCATTGCGTTCGCTTTGTGTAGAGACCTCTTTAACGACCTTTGCTACGATCTTGTTCATGTCATTCAACAACATCTGAAAATGCATGATTTCATTCTCCTTCAATTCCAATGTCTTGTAGTGATTTTGCAAAGAATCTTGCTTGCTCTTGATTTGCTGGTGAACGGCTGCAGTATTGTTCATGCATGTCGATAACTCATTGTCGGCAGCAGCAACTAATTCTAATAAAACTTTGAGCTGACCACCAAGGTGATCACTTTGCAAATTGTATGAACTCAAAAAGTCGTTGTAATCTAACAACACCAGTAAATATCAGAAATGAGAAGCTTTAAATGCGTTGCCGAGAACAGATACTCACCATGCTCTTTCGCTGATGCGGCTGTAACCATTTGATTGTATTCGTTGTCGTGGTGTACTTGCTGGCGTTGTAGCCATAACAGTTGGCTTTCTTTGGACTGATTATATTCAGACAATATGAATTAGCCCGAATGCCGATATGGGAGCGATGTGTCAACACTTACTCTAATGTTGCCCTTCAAAATCGAGATAATCTTTTTTTCTTGTTTCACTAACAAAAGAGCTTCTCTGGCATGGTATTTCTCCGACATGATTTGTTCCTGTATTTACAGAAGTACGATAAATGTCACGCTGTATGCCACCTGGGAATAAATAATTTACCGCACATTCAGCTTGCTCAGTTTTAATGATAGAGCTTTTGACACTAGCTCAACTTCTTCATCTTTTGGGCATGTAGCCTATATCAAGAAAATGTCAAGAACTCTTCAAATCAAGTATACGTGAAAGCACGTACACCATTTCTGTCCAGCAGTCGCTCTTGGATCTGCAAAGCTCTACGTAGGTAGACATCTATGAAACTGATTCCCGTTAGCGGTGTTTTACGAATGTATTTACTTTTTCTGCTCATTCATTGAGTGTTGAAGCTGGAGTATATCTTCTTCAGCCATCGCGTGATAGGCTCTTGATATCTACAGTGAGTAATGGTTAACAAATAGTACTAGCGACATGATAATCAAAGTTACATGGAAAATTACGTTGTGAAGCTCAGCAATCCTCCGGTTACAATCAGCGAGAGTAGCGGTAATATGCTGGATCTGATCTCGATCTTCGTGAATTACTTGAGATGAAAGTTGAATGCGTGCTTCGGCTTGTTCAATCTCATGTTGCTCCATCTGATCAATGCGAAATGTTATCAAGATCCATTTTACTATAAATACAAGTATATCGCATCTTACGTGGCAGGAAAGTTCAATTGTAGCGATGTCTTCACGTAGGGCATTCCGTGTTTCCTGGGCTGATAGAAACAAATTGTAAGTCAACATACTATAATCATTGCAGGGTTCTCATACATACCTTCACGCAAAGCAAGGTATTTCGAATTTACGGTCGATACTTGGCGTGATGTTATCTCCTCCAATGTCATGCACTCTTGATCAAGCGCGACTCGACGCAAGTTCAAACCTCGGACAAGACTGGAAATCAAAGCAATCTTATCTGCGCTAGCATCAAGCTCTTTCATGTCTTCGTGTTGTTGATTGGCTGGAATCACAATTTTCGGTGACGAATCGCGATCACGCAAGAGCTTTGTTTCTTCTGACGCAAGCAGCTTCGTGTTGTGTAACGCAGACTGAAGCGCCGATAGCCTTTCTCGCCGGAGTCGGTTTTGCTCCCTACGTAACACCAGAAAGGAATGAGTTAAACGCATTGATTACACACAAAAAATGTCGGCTCACTGTAAATGGCCATTGGAAGTCAGCAGTTGTTCGTGTCGCAGTTGTAAGCGCTCCAACAGCTCTGTTCGATAGTGCAAATCCTTCTCCAGCTTGGCTAGCTCAGCAGCCAGGATCTCTTTCTTCTTGGCAGCTCTATGTGAACATTGTAGACAAGACAACGTGAGTCCACGTGTCGTGATATGTGTGACACAGTGACGCTGCAACATACAAAGTCAAAGAAGCCGTGGGCTTTGTCATCTGTGTCTTGCTCGGCGTCAGGAGCGTGCGCACACTCTTTCTTGGTGCTTGAGCGCCGTTGAGCATCGTGCTCATCGCTCTCTGCTGGTGTCTTGTCGGTCCAAAGGGAAATCTTCAAATGCGCGCATTGAGTGCGCCCATCGTGCAAGAGTGATGGTCATGTACTACTTCAACGAACGGAAACCTTCTCTTTAAGGTGGCTCACATTGATTTAGGCGCGCGTTGCGGGCCGACTTTATGCAATCAACCTGCCAAATCTGATTATCGTCGGGCTTGTGTATAAAAAACATGGCCATACAGTACAATTATACTTGAATTTGTATGGTCATTTGCTTATTAGACATGTATTTTACAGTAAAAATCACGCCCGCTGTGACACGCATCACGACCTCCTGCTGGGCGGCCGGTGGCAGTCAGCATTTGCTCCGACGGAAGCAGCCGGCCATGATCCCGCGCATCCTGTGGCACATGGGCAACGGCCTTTTGAGCCGCAAGCTGTCCCCACAGAAGCCTGGCACGCTTCTGTACCACCCGGCGGTGTGGCGCTCGCGCGCAGCGCTGATCGACTGCAAGTTCGAGGACAAACTCCCTGAGAACGCCTACTTCCGCTACATGGAACTGGCCATTTGGTACGCCTGCGGGTACGTTTACGCGTGTGTATCGATCAGTCGATGGGGGTACAATCCTCACTTCGTTGTGGTGTATCTACGTAGAGCCCAGGGTATTCTCCACGCTTGTGCGCGCAACCGCTGGTACTTCGTGTTCGGCTCGCAGGGAATCCGCCATTACAAGGACATTCAGCCGCTGCAGCCACTGGAAGTCCACACACAGAACATCTACTGGGACGACGAGTGGCTGTTCCTTCTCGCGCAGTTCAAGTGCCCCGACACAGAAGAGGTATACGCCGAGGGGCTCTCGCGTGTGATGCTGCGCCACGGCCGCGACCGCGTGGACCCGCGCCGTCTCTACGAGCTCATGGGCGTCCACGGTATCCCGGACAGGGAGACGATGCCCGAGATCATCCAGGAGTTCCTGCGCTGGGATGCGGCCACGGAGAAGAACATGAAGCAGACGATGGAGCAGAACACTATCACGTACGCCAGCAAGAAGTCGCCGTCCTTCCTCTCGGCGCATTCCATGAACCTGCCGTTCTTCTCACCCCACCTCAAGCAGGAATAAAGTTGCGCTTGTATTGATGAATCATTTTGCTTGGAATCGGGCCTTTTGCCTGGTGCGTGGTCTCACGTCTTTGGCCAAAGAACAGTGATGGGTGATTTGCGTTCATGTAAACGATTCGTGACGACGCATGCGTCACGCATACGCACCAACATTCATCCGTACACCGAAATGGATGACGCTCGTCATTGACTGGTGAAAGGCATTCAACAGATCATGCTTTGCTTTGGCAGGTTTGGTGTATTTCTTATATTAACTGGCTGGATCTGCAGGGGATCATGCGCTTCGACACTTAGACATTCAACGTCTTCTCGTACTCCTCAATGGACTTGAACAGCGCTCCGAAGTTGCCCTTGCCAAAACCTCCGCAGCCGGCGGCCTGCTCCAGGCGCTCTCCGAGCGAGACCATGCAGCCGACGCGCTCGATGATCTCGATAAACACAGTCGGGCGATCGCCGAGCGGCTTGGTGAAGATCTGCAGCAGCACGCCGGCCTCGTCGGCATCCACGAGCAGACCAAGCTCCTCGATGCGCTTGAATTGCTCGGCCGTCAATCGGTCGCCAATGCGCTCAGGCATGTTCTTATAGTACACCTCGTTGGGACTCGGCATGAACTCGAAGCCGCCCAGGTGGCTGCGCTTGCGCATCTCAGCCAGCGTGTGGAAGATGTCGTTGGTCTTGAGCGCCATGTGCTGCAGACCCGCACCGACGTTCTGCTCCAGGTAGGTTTGGATCTGGCTCTTGCGCTTAGTGCCGAAGGTCGGCTCGTTCACAGGGATGAGCACCATCTCGTTGTTGCTGGCGAGCACCATGGAGTTCAGGCCCGAGTCCAGCGTGCCCACGTCTTCGGCCGTGAACTCCGAGAACTCGTGAAAGCCCGTGAAGCTCATGAGGTACTCGACGGCCTCGATGAGCTTGGGCACGTTGCCCACGCAGTGGTCCAGGCGTTGGATGCCGATGCTCAGGTCCAGGCCAGCCGTCTCGCTGGCTTCGTAACCAGGAAGGAACGCGCCCTTGTAGCCGCCGCTGACGTAACGCAGCACGACGTCGCCGTACAGCATGACCTCGGCGATCGCGAGCGTCGTGCCAGTGGCCTTGTCCGTGAACGTCTGTGCCGGGAGAACACCGATGGCGCCGTTCTTGACCGAGATCTCGTAGGCCTCGGCCGCGTCGCCCACGCGAATGCCCAGCGCGCGCACGGCCAGACCGTGCTTCATGATGAACTCGTGCGCGAACTTGGCATCATAGTTGGGCAGCGGGCACGCGGCGCCGTCGGCCTTGGCGGTTTCAAGCGAGTACGGTGCCGTGAACACGAACTTGACGTCGTGGCTCTGCATGACGTAGCTGGCGCAAGTCTGGTTGTTGGTGCTCTGGTCGGACTTGGCCACCTGAGTCATGCCGAGTCCCCAGCCGAAGCGCTTGGACGTGTTGGTGGCGTCCGAGGTGTAGAACTCCACGTGGTCGAAGTTGCGCACGTCGAACTTGTCGGACTTGGGGTTGTGGCGCTTGAAGTTGGCGTTGCCCACGAGCTTCTTGGGGGTGGCGTCAGTGGAGCTCATGGTGCTTTGCTTGGTGCGTTGAGGGCAGATGTGCTGCTGCGGGCGTTGCTTCTTTGAGAATGAACCACCAGCATCCGACTGTCTTCTCCGGCGGAAGAGTGTCTGCTGGTTACTTCAAGATGGGGGTGAGGGGGCGATATGAACAGGTCTTAATTCAGTATATTTATGATAAGTGATGAGTGTGTCTGATATATTTACTACTGAGTTGAGTTATAAGTGGGAGGGCTTCCAATCGCCAAGTTTGGGTGGCAACACAGACGCCACTCGTTGGCGCTCCCCACCTTCAAGTGCATCGCAAGTGCAGCACCAGATCATGCGCAAGAAGGGGCCTGTGTATGCACTCAGCAGCCCTGCTCGGCATCGACGAGCAAGAATGCGGCGACCAAACGCCCTGATTACGCTCGAGTAAATGATGTGGACTGAATGTAGCATAACGAGAATGTGAGCGGAATGTAGGACAGGTGTGATGTTGCTCCAAGTTCAAAGAGCACGGATGCAACATCGTTTAGGCTTTCCAGTAAATCGAACTAGCACACAGTTCCATCAAGCACATCTGCGCATTGCGGGGTTTCACTGGGAAGGAGCTCTCGCGTGGGGTGAACACTATGGAGTATGACAGTTACTATGGATGGTACCGTCAAGGTATGCACGAGTTCGGCGCCTTGTAGAGCGATACTGTTGAAGCAAATGGCGACGGGGATCACGCTCATACTTGATGAACGCGTTGCAGAAAGGGAAGCTCGATAATTCAAAGTGCAAGTGTTGTTTTTCCTTCATTCCTTCAACTGAATTTACAGAGGAACTGGCGTTTGCCCTTGCTCCAGTTGGTATTGCTCCCACTCCTTTTGTGCCTGATTCTCTTCTTCTTCATCAGCGAATGCCTCAAGTTCCTGCACCACAGCAGCCATATCGATTCGATCA
>JAADVQ010000588.1:0-12362 GCA_023335835.1 Elongisporangium senticosum
CAATGACGGGTGATGCCGTCAACGCTTTCTTAATCTTCGTGTGATGCTTCTCGACGAAGAAAGCAGACTCAGTGTCAAGGTCTTTACCGCGTCCGGACGCTTTACATCGACGGGAGCAACGTGGTAGCGAACGCCGTACTTCTTGTCAGCAGTCACATTCTTTGACTCGAATGTGACCTGAACGTCTCCTCGTCGCCGGCCACCGCTAGCACTGTCGCCCGACCATGTCTTTGCCTGGAAGCGCGCACTACAAGACCTGCCCCAGTGAGATCTACAGTACGTTGCCCTAGTTGCTGCCCGTGGACGAGACAGTCTCCTGCTCGAGCTTGCGGTCGAAGTGCACCTCCACGTGCATCTTGAGCTTCTTGATGCCATGTACCGTCGTGGCAGCCTCGAGCACCTTCGCGTTAAATGCCACGAGCGCGCCAGCCTTTATGAGCAGTTGAGCAACACAGAAGCTTTGACAAATCGAGCAGGAACAGATGAAAAAAACTGACCAATCACAAAGTAGAAGAGATGAGAGACCGATATTGTACACCGGGTCTTTATTCACTTGAGTTGTATGTATTGCGACTCGCCCGCGACCAACAAAGGCAGCAAAATGATAACACAAAGGTACAACCTTGCGCGTGGGGGGGGGGTAATTACAATAATAGACTGTTGGACGGAATCCAGCAAAATCGTGACAATTCACCAAATGCCGACTCGGCACAGGGATAGCGGCATCATTTTTCGAAAGGGTAAATTGCAAAAGATGGCGCTTTGAAAGTTTCACCAGAACGTGACACGGTCTGTTTAAAACACAATGAAGCATCGCATGCGTAATACTGGCTGCGTATACTACGGGTTTCCTTACCGTTGCGATTTATAGCGTCCGAGACAAGCTGAGAGAAGGAGCCAACGCAGCCTTGATCAGAACAGAAGAAGACCAGGGAGACGATGGACTCGGGTGAAAACTCACTGTTAGGGTGGCACGTTCTCCCACCAGTAATGACCCAGTCTGACCTTTAAGACTCACCCTAGGAGTAACCTAGAATGGAGCGAGCTGCACCAGACTCTAAATTATGTTCAGGTCCGAGCAAGTACTTGTACATGACACTCGCCTCAAGCTGTCACGAGATACCTTGTGGGACTCGAACCCACTCTTCCCAGCACAGAGCACTGGGGCATACACCACTCCGCTAGGGTGCATACAACTTCTCTTCAGCAACTTCAACCTCCTGGTCCTTCCTCACAGTGGTACTGTGTACCGTCAAGAGTGGTACCATGTACCCAGTAGGCACCGCCGTAATTTACGTCGGTGTTTTTCTTCATTGTGTTTTAAACAGGCCGTGTCACGTTCAGGTGAAACTTTTAAAGCGTGTCACCTTTTGCAATTTACCCTTCTCGAAAAGGTTGGATTCTGTCCAACAATCGCCACAGTTAAGATGGACGCTATCCAACAAATTCAGTAGAATCGGAGATGTATATTTTGGGTTTTTGGGTGACTGTTTGTTTAATGTACCCATCTGACTGTACCCGCCCTTATAAAGAGGTGCAACAGTCAGCCGTTCTATGATTGGGAGCGGTCGGTCCTGAAACGCCATCGCGCTTTGGCCGCTTTTAGTCTCCAGTGCCGGAATGGTCGATGAACACGAGCGTATCTCCTCCAAGATCGTCCCCAAGGCCTCTGCGCTGGTGGAGCCCAGTCTGCCCAAGGAAAACCTCGTCGGCGTGGTAACGGACGTGGACAATGGGCCCAAGAAGTCGAGTCGAGGTCGTCTGTCGTTCCCACTGGTCGGATGGAGGGCCGAAGTGGTGCCGGCGTCGAACCGTGTGTCGCTCAAGGTCGCTGAGCAGGAGCGGTTGATTCGAATGGCGCTGGCCACTCGCGACGCCAAGTACATGCTGTTGCCGGACTCCAAGGCCCGCTACTGCTGGGATCTCATCACTGCGCTCACTACCGTTGTACTCATGTGGCGCGTGCCGTACGCTATGGCCTTCGGAGATGACGTGCACGCCTGGATCATATTCAACAAGTGCTCGGACGCGATCTACATGCTGGACATAATTGTCAACTTCAGGTAACGGGTCAAATTGTTATGCCGGGGTGAGTTGACTTCTGACTACATCTTGCTTTGGTTAACCAGAACCGGATTCACTGTGGATACGGACGTCGTATTGGACAGCAAGCGAGTCGCAATGCGTTACCTTCGCGTGAGTGGTCCTTCCATTGCATGGGTTCCTGTTGCTTGCTCGTCCTCAGTATGAGCGCTCTATCGTTGATACTAGGGATGGTTCATTGTGGACCTCGTTGGCTCGATCCCTTTTGAACTATTTACTGGTCAATCATCCGGATATGAGCGCAAAGCCATTAAAGCGTCCGTCAAATACCTCAAGATCCCGGTGCGTTTGTGTTGCTCCTCGCGCCCTTCTCATCATGTGCTCATGGACATTTGTGATTCTGGGCTGCGCAGAAACTGCTTCGCCTCGGAAGACTGATCAAATTCGTGCAGTAAGTGGGCCAGTCGTAGGTCTTGATTTCCGTAGAATGTCGTTCTCACTTGCTTTTCGCTACAGAAAGTACCTCAAATACGCCTACGCCCTACAGATCTTCGTGTGCTACATGTCAGTCATCCACTGGGTCGCGTGCCTGTGGACAAGTCGGTATCTGAATCTCGATTTGTATCCAGACGTGTTTCTGGCGTATGGGGAGTCGCTGTATGCAGCTGTGATGCTGCTGATCAACGTCTCGACCATCAACATGGATCCTGGGGACCACTTCGTGTGCTCGTTGTTCGTGGTTGTAGGGTTTTTCTTCCACACTCTCACGTTTGCGAGCTTCACGGCCGCAGTCGTGGGCTCGACGTCGCGCGAAGTACAGTACCAGGACAAAGTTCGCATGGTCATGAGCGATCTCAAGGCGCTGCAGATCCCCGTGGAGCTGCGCAAGGCTACGAAGGCCTACTACGAGACGCTCTGGCGCATGAAAAACACATCCGATCGGTACGAAAAAGGCATTTATGAGGACGAGGACCTCTCACCGGCACTTCGGTCCGAGATCGCACTCCACATCCACCGACAGTTGGTTGCAACCGTGCCTCTGTTCCAGGGATGCACCGATGTCTGCCTTGCATCCGTCGTCATGAAGCTGCGAACGCATTTGTACATGCGTGGCGACGTGATTTTCCACCTGGGCGACCCGGCCAACAACATGATGATCATCAGTCGGGGCAAAGTGAAAGTGATCGCGCCGGACAATGATACGCTGCTTGCCGTACTCAAACAGGGCTGCTTCTTCGGTGAAATCGGTCTGTTGCGCAACATGACGCGGTCCTGTACAGTCACAGCCGCCACGTTCTGTGAGCTCAAATCACTGCATCGCAAGGATGCGGAAGAGATCTTCGACCTGTATCCGCACATTTACGACCGCCTTTTCGCTGAATCCGAGAAGCGGAGACAAGACACGAGGCTCAAGGCGAAGCTGTACAACGTCAAGGTTCTGGATAACGCGCACGCTGTGGATGTGAGCAGCATTGACGCAGTGAAAGACCCTGACGAGAACGGAACCTCAGAGCCCTTTATGGTGGGTGGACTCTCTGAGTGGGAGCAGACGAGTCGGGCGAGCTCTACTAGATTGGACAGCATATCTCCTATGAAGCCACCTAGGGTCAATCGCCGCAGCTCTGCATCATCCGTAGAGGATCCAAATGCACCAAATACTATACGCGGAGTCAAGCCGATAACGGCCGACAATTCAATGATTTCGGAGGACGGATCTTCGAGCACCAGCACCAATCTGCGCAAGCTTGTTCGAGGCAATTCCGGTCTTTCGGACGACAGCCACATGTCCCGAAGGCTCAGCAAGCTCGTGCGCGTGCCCTCTATTCAGTCGGAGGACAACAGCGTGATCAACGGTGAGCTGGACAGGCTTACAACGGCAATCAACGACATGCAACACCTCATGGATACTCTGAAAGCGGCGCAGACGAATCTCGCACGTGTGCAGGAGCGAAGGCAGTCTCTGCATATGGCTCTGGGTGGCGCAACCTCTCAAGGGCATACCCCCTCAGTGGTCGAGGCGTTGACAAATCGGACGATGAGCCAGCTGCAGCCGCTCTTGGGTGAACGAACCTCCACGTACCACGACCGACAGTACTAGCGCAATCCGATACTCTAACCATTAGATCACCTATTTACCGGAGCTCATTTTGCTTGTAGAGCTCGTGCATAATGACCACGCAACTCATAGAAACTCAATTCACTTTAGCATGGACATGGTCTTCAGCGAACAAGAACTTGGCCGTCGCAAGAAGCTTCTCTTTGATAGAGCTATGAACGATTCTAACGCAAGCGTGGCCTTAATAGTCAGCTGCTCAAAGCGTCTTCTTGGCCTTGTTATCAGGATGGGCAACCACGATGGTTTTCAAGCCGAAGCCAGTGGGCTGGACCTCCGCCTTGCGCTGCAGCTCCTCCATACGCACGTATTGCATGAACACGGGTCCATGGTAACAAGAGATACCCATGAAGAAGTGCCACCTATTACCACAAAGCAAGAGCGTGAGTCACATAGCCAAAGCATGTCGTGGACTCGGGTGTTGTGTGGTCTACCAAGCGTGGCCTTGAGGGTTGACTGGCAGCGACTGCACGTGCGAGCAGAGATGATAGTCGATCATCCAGCACGCGACGCCGAAGAGGCTGCTGAGTACATAGGAAAGCGCGACTGACCGTGCGCGTGGATCCTGTACTTTGGAGTAGTACACACACAGGCGCACAGCACACAGGCCTGCCAGTGTGCCGAAGAAGACCTGGAAGAGCGTTGTGAAGCGGTAGATGGCGTGGACCACAGCAAAGCCAATACCCACGAACAGGAGCACGGCGATGACGACGAAGTCCGGTATGCCCGAGTGCTTGATCTCGTTGCTGTAGACGATGTAGATCCTAGTACCACATAGTCACAGTGAGCCTTGACACAGAGAGGCTCATGCTCCTCAGACATACCAACTCAGCAGGGCCCAGACCATGGGCGTCTCGTCGCACTGCTGGTGCACCATCTGCAGCGTGCCGTGGAACATGGCGGAGCCAAAGCCCACAACCATGACGCCGATGAACTGCATATGGAAGCGCCACTCGAAGCCCTGCTTAATGGACTGCAGGAGGCCGTAGAGCCCCAGTAGCACGAAGAAGATGTTGCTCACGGTGTTCCAGAACTCGGCGATGTAGAAGCTGTACTCGTAGTTGGTCTCGCACCAGTCGATGGTGGCTGTGGGCGGGCCCCAGAAGCCCTGTCCATGAGGCTGGCCGCGCAGCGCTCCAGCAGTCGCCATGCTTGGCCGCTTCTTCCCCCTTTGTGCTCGCTTGTCGACGTCAAACCACCGCAATAGAAGACGGTGGAAATCTGCGACAACGCGCGATGATGCCAATCAACCGGAATGAACATGTCGCAGGAAATTCGGAGCGCATGCGTCAGGAGAGCAATCATCAGGGGGGAAGCACTTTCTCATGTTATTTAACTGCGTGGGGGATCTGCTCAGGCGAAAGCGGTCCGTCCGACTGCGAGCGCCGCCACTGGAAGGCAGCGCTGATAAAATTCGTTGGGTGGGTCCATGTGGCCGCTAGCTCAGTTCAGTTTCTTCTTGAGCGACTCGTGCGGCTCGCCGTCCATGACGACGATGGTCTGGATGCCGAACATCGCGTCCTGAATCTCGGCCTTGCGTTGCAGCTCTTCCATCCGCACGTACTGCATGAACACTGGGCCGTGGTACGTCGACAAGCCCACGAAGAGATGCCACCTGCGAGAGCGAGCAGCTTCCAGTCAGTCTCTCTCCAGCGCATAGTTCAAAGCAATGCAGCTCCAACGTACCAGGCGTGGCCCTGCGGGTTGATCGGAAATGATCGCACGTGAGAGCACAGGTGGTAGTCCAGCATCCAAAATGCCACGCCAATGAGGCAGTTGCGCACGTATGAGACCGCCACGGCACGCGCGCGCGGGTCCTTCACCTCGGTGTAGAACATGCACAAGCGAACGGAGCAGAGCGTGGCCAGCAGCCCGAAGAAGAGCTGGAACAGCGTCGTGAAGCGGTAGATGGCGTGAACGACCGCAAAGCCGATGCCCAGGAACGCCAGTACGCCGATCACATACGCGTCGCGCACACCCGAGCGCTTGATCTCGTTGCTGTAGACAATGTAGATCCTAACCATTTGACGGGATCAGACCATTGAGTAGGAGAACGACAGTAGCCAGACCAACGTACCAGCTGAGCATGGCCCAGACCATGGGCGTCTCATCGCACTGCTGGTGCCTGTCACACAGCAATCAGTCTCTGGTGAGTCCTCTCCCTCGCATTGCAGCCTCCAACTGCCACATGAAGTACGTACACACTCTGCAGCGTCCCGTGGAACATGGCGGAGCCCAGACCGACGACCATGACGCCAATGAACTGCATGTGGAAGCGCCACTCGAAGCCCTGGCGCACGGACTGCCAAAGGCCGTAGATGCCCAGCAGCACGAAGAGCAGGTTGCTCACGGTGTTCCAGAACTCGGCGATGTAGAAGCTGTGCTCGTAGTTAGACTCGCACCAGTCGATGGTGGCCGTGGGCGGGCCCCAGAAGCCATGCGGCTCGTCCTGGCGCAGCATCGCAGTCGCGTTCACGCGCGCGCTCATCTCCAACTGGTTCGGCTTACGCTCTGCCGCTCGGAAGCTCAAATAGCCCCGTTGAGTTGCAGAACCCTTCGGAAGCCTGAATGATGACACGCCATGGTTACACACGCCTGTCCAACCCGACCCGACCTGGGTCTGATCAGATCTGAGTCTGAGACGTTGCACTGCAAGGTGCCACTCTGGTGTGACTGCGCTGTATCTGCGCTGGGCAAAGCGGTGTCGGTCCTACTTATGTTGGGTTATCCGATGACAGAATCTCTCTTGCCTGGAGCTCTGCTTTCGCTGGGCATTCATTCGCATTCTTCTGGATTCCGTCGTGCGAGCAGAATGGCTTTGAATGCGCTGCGCCATATCTGTGACATGTGTAGAAACTCAGAAGCTCAGCTCTGAAGCAGTACCGTACGTACGAACGAAACAGGCGAGCATAAAATACTCCATTGTGGATATAGAGACTTCCCCCTGACTGCAATACTCTCCTTACGAGTCCAGACGTCGATAGGATTATCAGTCGGCCTTCTTCTGCTTGATCGTCGTGTCGTCCTGGATGACAATGGTCTGGATGCCGATCACGGTGTCCTGGATCTCCACCTTGCGCTGCAGCTGCTCCATGCGCACGTACTGCATGAACACTGGGCCGTGGTAGCTGGAGATGCCCATAAAAATATGCCACCTATATAGACACAAGAGGTCGTTAGCCTACCAAGCCAACAACACTGCGAGCCAGCCGGACGTTCTCACGTACCAAGCGTGACCTTGTGGGTTGATGGGGAATTTCTGGATGCGGCTGCAGAGATGGTAGTCCGCCATCCAGAACGCGAAGCCGATCAGACTGTTGCGCACATAGGACTTGGCGACTGCTCGCGCGCGCGGGTCCTCCACTTGCGTGTAGAAGAAGCACAAGCGGACGGCGCAGGCCGTGGCCAAGACCCCGAAGAAAAGCTGGAACAGCGTCGTGAAGCGGTAGATGGCGTGGACAACAGCGAACGTCACGCCGATAGTTACCAGCAATGGAATCACGACCCGATCAGGGATGCCCATGCGCTTGATCTCGTTGTTGTAGACGATGTAGATCCTGGTTCCGATACAATCAATCACTTCCCAAGCCAAGAGCATTACGAGCAATCTAGCATCCATAGACTCACCAGACCAGCATGGCCCAGACCATGGGCGTCTCATCACACTGTTGATGTCTGTTGTACGAAAGCAAAGGACACGACTCAGTGTTACTTATCCACGCACCAGGCAAAGAACTGGCGCAACGTACACGCTCTGCAGCGTTCCGTGGAACATGGCGGAGCCAAAGCCCGTGACCATGATGCCAATGAACTGCATGTGGAAGCGCCACTCGAAGCCCTGCTTAATGGACTGCAGGAGGCCGTAGAGCCCCAGCAGCACGAAGAGCATATTGCTCACGGTGTTCCAGAACTCAGCGATGTAGAAGCTGTACTCGTAGTTGGTCTCGCACCAGTCGATGGTGGCTGTGGGCGGGCCCCAGAAGCCCTGTCCATGGAGCTTGGTTTCCGCATTGCGCAGCAGCGCCGACGCGTTCTCCAGGGTGCTCATGAGGCAGAGAGACGACGCTTGGGCTCCAGCCGCCTCGTTGGCAAGTGACGGTTTGATCGCTTCAACCTTTGAGGGTACGCAACTTAAGCTGCACTTATGTTGCACATGCGACATGTTACTGCGCGGCATAATCAAACTCAGCCCACAATTCTAACGCCATGTTTTGACAAATAGCGGTATGATTACTGTATGAATGATCGAGAAAATGGCGTCTGTGGAACATGTGACGCGAACAACAACCAATAATCTCGCTTTGCGGGCATGCAGTGACCACAGATTCCCCGTCTCCAGCTTGCGACTGTAAGTAGTCCACATTCAGCTGCGCGATTGCCCTCCCGTGCTGTTTATCGGTAATCAGAGATTCCGATTACGGTTTTGAGATACATCGAACTCATCCTACTCTGGCTTCAGTGCATCCAGCTCACCAGTATTTGACAATTCGGGAGCACCTGCTAAACCCCCGGAACACATTCTCCGATTGGTTCATTGCATCGCTGACCATACCAATGGTACCTTCACACCACCTTCACGCAACCTGAAGGGTGATGGAGGTTGGTGTGGTGATTGCTGCGGTGAGGCAAATGTAGCAAAAATCCTCAACACCCAAGCAACTCCTGTGTTGTGAATGAATGGTCTAGCAGTGCTCTGGCAATGCTCTCCTTTCTCCAATCGCAGCACGTCGCTTGACTTGAGTGTTCAACTGGCAAGGATGCGAAATGCTTGCATCTCTGATCAAATTGCGTTACACCATCAGGCAGCTCAGCCTGTGCGCTTCTCGCGTCATTGCACTGATGCCTGAAGGAAGATATCCACACAACAACCGATGGTAGAACAGGTTCTTTCCATCACTGGGACTGTCGATCCTTCTGTGGCACATCAAGCCAGGAGCGTTGATTGGGGCAAAGATTGCATTAACTTGTTACAGTTAGAGCTTATCGTGCAAGACTCATATCTATCGTACTTCTATGTGTTTGTTGGGTTCAATGCTGCACGAACAGCTAATGGTAATTCGGAACTACCACGGTATAGTAGCGAGTGTGGACCGCTCCATTACACTGAACTTTCGGAATTTCCAAATATTTAGATCACCAAATTTTTTCGAAAATCCTAAAAAAATCGGTTACAGTACCTTCGCACGACCTTCATGCGACCTCGTATCCCTCCCATCCGCTCATTTTGTAACATCAAGTTGACGTGAACGCAAGATGACCCAGCTTAGCAAGCCGATCGAGACGTTGGCGGCGGCCACCGCGGCGGGCCTGGGCGGCTTCGTGGCCACGAGCGTACTATACCCGCTGGACACGCTCAAGACGCGCATGCAGTCGGGCGCCAAGGCGTTCTCCAGCGATAACGACAAGCAGAGCAGCGATCAGAAGCAGCAGCTCGTGGCGCTCGTGCGCTCGCTGTACAAGGGCATCCAGTACAAGACGGCCGAGTCCACGGTCTCGAAGTTCTTCTACTTCTACGCGTACACGTTCCTGTCGCAACTGATCGCGCCCAAGGACGGCTCGCCCATCGGTACGGCTACGAACCTCGCTGTCGGCTACGTCAGCGAGTTCGTGCACCTGCCGCTGACGCTGCCCATGGAGGTCATCGCCACACAGCTGCAGACGGGCGCCAAGGGCTCCGGCAACATCCTGCAGATCGTGCGCAACGTGCTGGCCGAGAGCGGTGTGGCCGGGTTCTACAAGGGCTTCACGGCCTACTTCGTACTCTGTCTGCAGCCAGCCATCCAGTACACGGTCTTCGAGAAGGTCAAGGCAGTGTATCTGCAGCGCTTCAAACAGGCCGCGCAGACACTTGGCGCTCTAGAGGTTCGTGCAAGTTTGCTGCTGCTATGAGTCCTGCTTGGCGGCTGAGTCAACGCTGTTGTGGTGTCGTACAGGCGTTCGTTCTTGGCGCCATCGCGCGCTCTGTGGCCACGCTGCTGCTCTTCCCGTACATCCGAGCAAAGGTGCTGGTGCAGACCAAGAAGAAGCAGGTCGTCTCTGGCCAGGCCGCGTCGCAGGACGGCATTGTGTCCACGCTGCAGCGCGTGTACAAGGAGGAAGGCGCGCTGTCGCTCTACCGCGGCCTCGGCCCTGAACTCACCAAGGCACGTTTCGTTCTGGCAAATGGCTGCTGGTCGATGGCTCATCTATTGCCGTTGTTGTTGCAGGGAGCGCTGTCGTCCGCCTTCATGCTCATGGTGAAGGAGAAGATCCAGGCGTACGTGACGCTCATGCTGGTGCTGGCCAGCGCCAAGAAGTAGATTGATGAGCTATGTGTAACAATGGCAATTGGATGCACTTCCATTATCGATACAAGCTCTACTGCTACTGCGATGGAACATATCATGCTTTCCTGACACCTTTCGACTGTTGTTGCTGCTGTTGCATGGCTGCAAGCAGCAGCTCTTTCTTGTGCTTCTCCGTGCTGCGGTGTGCGGAGACGTTGAACGTGGCTGCCGACGCAACAACGGGAGCTCCTCCTGCGTTATGTAAGGGCTGCTTGGCCAGGATCCTGGCGATCTCTTGCTGCACTTCGGCCTTCACAGCAGTCTTGATCATGGCTTTCGTGGGCTGTTCCTCGTTCTGACACGAAATGCACTTAGATCCGACCAGCGGAACTCCACGAGGCACGCCATCCGGTCCTATGAGGACGCCGGGGCCGCCAGAACCACCAGCCAGCAGACTTGCTCGCTGCTGCTCTTGCATCAGCGCCTCAAAGTGCACACGGTCCATCTTGCTGCGCAGCATGCGGTGGAGATCCATGAGGTCTTCTTCGCCCAGAGAGCTCTTGGCCACGTTCTGAACCTGCCGCTCTAGTACCTCCTGCGTCCAGAGCAGCTCGTCCTTGTCCAGCTTCTTGTTCACGCGGCCAACCAATTGCATCAGCTCTTTCTCGAGCCGCTCGTTGCGGGCAGCGGCCTCGGCTGCTGTAACCTCCACCTGCCTGGCCAGACTGCTTCGTGCATCGCTGGATGCGTTCAGGATCTCCTGGATCGAATTCTTCACGTCGGCATCCTTGGCGAACGAGAACGTGAGCTCGATGAGCGAGTCCACGCGCGTGTTCACGAGCTTCACGACGGCACTGAGCGAGTCCGCTTGCACGATCGCGAATCCGTGAGTCTTGAGCTCCTCCTGCATCTCGCTCTGCACAGTTTGCATCGCTTGAATGCTCTGCATCGGAGTCAGCAGCTGCGAGTGCAGGAAGAACAGGAACAGTACCGTGCGCATCTGAACGATCAGGTCGCGCGCTCGAAAGATGAGCTCGACCTCGCTTGCGGTCATGCTACTGTCGGTCGGCGTACTCATGGCCTGAGCGAGCTCCTCAAGCGCGCGCAGCTGAGCTGTCGCTACGTAAACGAGGTGCATGGCGATGCTGGAGTTATCCCCAGACGAGTCGGTCGTGGCCGCGATGGCTTTCGCTTTGGCCGATTGGTCCTTGAGCTTGGCCAGTTCGTGCTTGAACTGCACGTTCTTGCTGATAAACACAGCGAGAGAATCCTCATCCTCATTCGCAGTCTCCTCTGTATCTGGCGCCTCGTAGTTCGCGTAGATCTGCTCAAACAGGTCCAGTCCGACGTCCACAGGGGTCCTGCTCTTGCCCTTGGCATACTTCATCATGTCCACTGCGCTGAGCAGCGTGTGTGAGATCATGAGCAGGTCACGGTACATGCGCTCGATAGACCCAGAGGTCTGCGACAAAATGAGTTCTCGGGAGTTTTCATGCGCAGTCTGCAGCTTCTGCAGCGATTTCCCGATATCCTTGGCCAACTCGTTGGTCTTCAGCTGCATCTCGGTCCGCACATTGTCAATGGAGCGGTCCGTCTTCTCTCTCATACCTGGAAGGTCCACGTCACACAGCTTCTTAATGGTCGACTCGGCGGTCTGCAGAGCAGTCCCGTGCTGTGCAACTCGCGCGTGCATTGCCAGGAATCTGGTCTCGAGCTCCACAATAGCGCTAGCAGTGCTGGCGCTAACTGTACTGTCCCGCCGATTCCCCGCCGTGCGCAAACGATGAACCTCCGCCTCCATGTTATCCAGCTTCTCTTCAAGCCCGACGATGCGTTTGGCGTGATCCACCTGACCTTTGTCCAGCTGCTTCGTCTTGTGGTCCATCACGATCTGGTTGTGGGTGATGATCTGATCCAGCGCCTGAACGTTGTGGCTGTTA
>JAADVQ010000589.1:0-12353 GCA_023335835.1 Elongisporangium senticosum
AAGATGTCGGCAGGCCGCACTCACAGTACTGCCTGTACCCCATAAAGATAAAATACGTGCGACCATCCTCGTCTATGCAATTGCACACGACCTAGCCCTAGCCGTTCCCGGGGCAGCTTGGAACAAGGAAGAGCCGCAGGCCCCGGTCTCTTGTTCCACGCACTCACTCGGCTCTGAAAGCAAGATAGACTACCGCAGATTGATATTGTTCTGAATTACAACTGAGTTTGCACAGTGCCGATCTGCATCCACGGATTCCGTGTCACGACAACGCCAGCCAGTAAATTACTGTACTGGATGGTCCAAGCAGACCGCGATAGAGAGCGTGCGTCAATATTTTGGCTGCGTGGTCCATCATCTCGCGGGACAAACTCTCTCTGGATGGGTTCGGGTCCTTGAGGAAAAATGGCTGGACCGGAAGCATGGTTTAACCAAGTATCGTAAACTCGAAATCATCCAAACAACTGGTTTGGATGTGACTTGGCCGGGAAGTGAGCGTTTCTGTGTGCATGCGATAATTGCACCGACCACTCAGCCGAGCATTCCAGTACTTCAGTAAGTTTGTATGGAACCTAGGTCCACGCAAGGTTGCACTGCTCTTCAAGCGCGTGTCCCTGTGCACAAAGCGCTGGCGTGTGTTAAACCAGCAGTGGTGAGAGTTGGCGCGCAAGGCCGAAAATCGTGTTCTGCACTCTCTCTGCTCTCGTTCTGCCGTGGATGCACTTGAAAAGTACTACTCTTCTTGAAAGTGCTACTCTTCTGAGTCGTAGAGTGGACAATAAAGCCCCCGGTATACAAGGAAACTGCAAGTTGAGAGGCAAAGCAGTACCCCCCCCCCCCCCTCATGCCATGGGATCTTGTTTAGGATATGAGGAAGGATCTCTCAATGAGGCTGACCAAACACACTTCAACGAGGGTGCAGCTGATGCGTGAGACAAATATGGCGTGAGACGTGAACTCTGCTCACGCTTGAATCTGCAATTGCTATGAGAAGAAGAAGGAGCGGATTTCTATTGCAACGGGATCTATTGTAATGGATACACACAAATCCAGGCTTTCCAGTTGGACTTAGAGAACGAAACGACCGTTTCAATGCGACCTCCACCTTGTCCCGGCTTTCCCAACCTGGAGATTCCTACAATACGATTAGTGTACCGTACACAAATGGATGGTCCGAAAATTACCGTAATTTATGTACTGACACACGCCAGTGATTCGATGACAGAGAGCGAGTCACCACTCTGACGCCATCGGTTCAGGTACAGCACTGTACTATACTCAATACAAGACTGGATCGCTTAAAGAGGGATCACGGTACGGCTAGTCAACGCAAGCATGGGATCAAGAATGGCGTCGCAAGTGGTGGCAGGTCGGACGCCGCAGGAAGCGCGAATTCATGGCTCACGACGCTCGAGCGATCGTGCACGGTGATCAGAGGGCAAAATCGTATTGTGGGCTTACGATCCAGCCCGAATTCGTCCATCTTCCGACCGTCGTTGTCGTCCAAACGCGCATTTCCTTTCAGCGTCAACGAGCACAGCACCAGGACTTGTTGACGCGGCTCTTTGGCGTCCCCAGCTCTCAGGCACGCACGATCGACGTCCCAAGTTGCACCAGACAGAGACGTGCCTTCAAACACGGCAAAGCATGTCGCCATCGCACTGGATCTCGCGTCTTGCGTGCTCGCAACGTCGCTACGTTCGCCGCCGTTAACGTAGTCTGCTCTAGCGCTGAACTGTTGCAGCGTCTGCAGGGCGAACGACGTCTCCTGCTCGTCCGGATCCAGCTGGTGCATGATACAATAGCGCTGCTTGGCGATCTCCAGCAGATACCGAATGGGAAACCCAACGAAGGGCAGTGCTGGAAGCCACAGCCGCAGCGTCCATGGCGTGTCTTGTAGTGAGTCTGGACCCGTGAGCTTCGCGTGCCAAGAGCCGAAGAAGACCACAAGATCGTCCAGAGACCAATGAGAAGTCACAAGAGCGTCTCGCGTGGACAGCACGCCTGGTGGGATCTGATTCCGCATGATTGCCAGCAGTTGTTGTTGGATCTCCAAGGGCTCTACTTCCTGTAGAGAAGCTTTGACATCGTCAGGTCCGGATTCACTCGTGCTCTCAGATGTCAAAGCACCAACCAGAGCGTCCAGCAACTGTCGGAAACGAGAGATTCGGTCGTTGAAGCCGTCGACGCAGCTCTTGAGCGCAAGGTCCACAAGCGCATGGTCGTTCGACCTTCCTGCCTCCCGGTCTGTTGCAGTCGAATCTTCGTGAGTTACGACGACTGTGAACTGCTGGGGAATCAGATTGTGAACGATATGCTGAACCACGTCCAAGGCATCCGTCCGAGTCACGGACATGGCGAAATCATCCTCGCCTTGAGCTGGCAGCGTCTCCCAGCCGAATCGCTCCACCCACTCTGGAACAGTTTGGGCAACGCTTAAGACCTGGTTCTTGCTATCATTCGATGGGCGAAGCCCGAACAAATCTCCAAGCTGCTGGCGCATAGTGCGATCATCCATCTGCTCCGCGCAAATCCACCAGACTTCGACCCATTCGTCTACGTTCGTAACTGGATACGTGAGGGCGGATTCCAACGGAGCAAGTAGCCACGGCGCAATCAGAGACCGACGACTCGCGACATTCTTAGTCGACCGTTTTCTTTGCAGAAGGGTTCTTCTGGATTCCCCAATGGAGAAAGACGATTGAAGAAGTCGAGGAGAGGATGCGCCTTGACCAAAGCCAGGTGCGCGGCTGACGGGATTATCTTCGGCGACAGCAGTTGCACGCGATTGCTGTACAATTTCAGTGCACTCGTGATGCAGTCGCTCCAGGAATTCCAGCTCAAACATTCCGACTGCCTGTTGGATGTAGACGTTCAAGACTACCTTGTGAACGTATCGCTCGGAGGATCCTCTCAGCACGTTTCTCGACTTGTTCGAGGATTTCCCTTGAAGAATTGCTCGCAAAAGTGCATTGAGCGCCGTGACAAAGGTGTCCAAAGAGTACGATGCGATTGGTATTGTGAATTGTTGATTGCACTGCACCTGTAGCTGACTGCGCACCTGGAGTAATGAATGGAAGAGTACCAAGGAACTCAGAAGCTGCCAGATTGACAGCGATGAGGGATCAGAAATGCGAATAGAAACCCCAGTCTTGGCTTTGCTGGTTTCGTCGATAGCGGCTTGTACAAGGCCGATACAAGCGTGATACACGAATCGCAGAATTGTAGATTGCAATGACTTTTTGAACGAATCCGAGTTCGTGCATTGCGGCTCATCAGCATCATGTAAGCACAACAAGTTCTTTTGCAAATGGATCGGTAGAACACGCCAATCCTGCACTACCGACACAAGACGCGGATACGATGGAGTCATTAAGTCAAGATCCGAGTGGCGATGTAAAATCGATTGTGTAGTCGAAAGACGACGTGATGATGGGGCATTTCGCGAGAGAACTGGTGAGGGCGGACCGTTCTCTATCTGCTGGTTGCTTTTGCGCCGTCCAACAGAATGGCGGCGCTCGTCAACGCTATCGTGCCGACGAAACGTTGTCGATACAGTCTGATGAACCTTCCGATGGAGTATATGAAACAATTCCTCCCAGTGGACTGGATTCCGGTCACTTTGCATCGCCACAATAGCGAGTGGAGCACTTTCAAGGACGTCAATTTTGCTCTGTTCCATCTGCATTATATGGTCGAAGGATTTAATCATGAGCAACAGATTCACAACAGGGTGAAGATTCATAGCCCGAGCAAGTGGCCGATTTTGGGATACCAGAGGCTGAAGAAGAATATTCTTTGGTAGAACATAGAAGTCTTCCAGATTCTCGAATACCCGATATGAGCGCGATAGATGCTCCTTTAATACGGCCAATTGAAGCTCAGGAGTGAACACTGTCCGAAAGAATAAGCGATGAAGAAGCTCGAAGCTATGGAACGGGTATTTAAACGGAAGAAGAACACAACTCATCTCAGGAAAAGGCGCTAATGCATTCAGCCATCCGTGCGATGAGTTTGGATTCGGTTGGTCGGAGTCATCATTACCGGGCTGAATTGAATGTGAAGGAGCTGTGTCCCTCGTAAAACTTAAATGAACCCCATTGATCTCCAGTAATTTATCGCACAGTCCACGAAACACCTGAGGAAACAAGCAAAGACCAATTTTGATGCGCTCAAAACGAGCACGGGTGGAAGCTAGTAAATCTTCTCCAATTGTGGTGTTTTGCACGACTACACCAGTCACAACTTGTGAGAGCAGCTTCTGTTCTCCATCTTGAATGCCTTGGAAGCGGTAAGCCAACAGATCACTTGGGTTACTGGAATCGTCCCACTGTGTTAATTTCTTCCATGCTAGAATTTCAGAAACACTAGCAATGCTGCCGAGTCCTGAAACCGCCCTTTGCTCCGGATTCTCAGCAGTTTCTTTCTCTATTGATTTTTGGGCCATATCTTGTTGGCGCAAATTGTCGCGTCGGTGCTGGCATTGGTTTACCTCAATAGTCCACATTACATTCAAGATAAACCGATACCAGTCGCACTGAGAAGGAATCAGAGGCATAAAATTCGTGAGCATCTGCTTTGTAATCACTGGAGTTGAGTTAAAGAACAAGGATTTTGACGAAATCATACGCACAGATCCTTGCTGCAATGATATTAGCATTCGGGTTGAGTGGCGGAACATACTCGACGCTCGAGACGACAGTTGTGGAGTAAGCGTCGGTCGAGTGGCAATGCTAGTAGTATTTTGTTGGATCTGACCTTCGTGACGGGATGGAGAAACATTGGCAGGCTGCTTTAACGCAGACAGATACATCGGAAGAAATGTCTGAAGCATCATTGCCGGCGATGACTGTATTTTCTTACCAGCAACGACAGTATTAAAGGAATTGAAAATGGCTGCGCCCAGCTGAGCCAACATTTTGCTTGATTTCACGTTTTGTGTTTGAGATTCGATATCTGCTCGTTTTTGCTGCAATGCGAGGCGAGACTCTTTTGTTGCATTGCATTTTTCTCGTAAAATTTCCATGGCCGATATTTGAAAGTCTCCTTGCTTGGCTGCCTCCTGTACATGAACTTTCAGCTCGTGTTGGGCCTCATCATCTTTATGAGTAAGCCATTCATAATCTCGCACAGCAAGCTTGAGTTTGAAACATTCCTGACCTGCGTAAACGCCCGGATTCCACATAGCATCAAGAATCACATCGGCCACATCGGAGGCATGAACACGTGCATCTAGTACAGGAAACGCAAGAATTGTTTCACCAAATACTTGGCGCGTTTCATGAGATGTCAATACGAGTCGAAAAGATTCATGCACGGGAATCAATGCTGCTCGATCCATGATGGAAGCTCTTTCTTTCGATCTGGATTTGTTGTGAATATTGAGATGTTCAACCCCGTTCACGATCGATGTTTCCCACTGAAACACACGAGCTAGTTTTCCATGCGTATGCTCACCATCCAATGGCTCAACGTCCAGTACCAAAAGCTGATGGCCATTTCGTACAGCTTCCACAAATACGCTTTCAAAATCATCGGCCTTCGAATTGATCATCAAAAAGTCTTTCCATTTCCACAGATTTCGAGCGCACTTGACCAATAGCTCTTCTATCTCGTGTGTATAACTCGTTATCATCACGACAGGAAACGCAGAATATGCCGCCATCGATAACATATAGGTGTCCTGTAAACGCCTTGAAGAAAAATATGAGCCGCTGCTAGGAACAATCTTCCAAGACCAGTCATGGCGCCGATAAAAAAGGTCAGCAATATCTTCGCTATCATCACGAGATTGTAAGTCCACCGCATCGTCTCCATCATCACTGTTATTTTCATCTTGAGCTTTCACCGTTAGATGTATCGTGGGAATTGATGACCAGAGTATAACACTATTGGAGGAACCTTTCAACAACCCGAAGCTCAAACAGGCCTCACCCCAGGCTTTGAACAACTCATTCCGCTCATGGACATTGAATAAACCGCCGTACGCCATAAGTCCAGCATCCAGCAACGCATTCCACCAAATGAGTCCATTGGATCGCTGTTGTGTCAGATTACTAGCCAGGATTTCCATTTCGATCTTGTCTTCAGTGAGAAACTTCAGTGTCATCTTGCCACTTTCTAGACGAGTGCCCCGAGATTCAATATCTTCCACGGCCTTCTGTTTGACTTGCAAGCATTCCTCCATGACTGTTTGAGACTGCAAAACCAAAGCATCAGCTTCCTCTAAGCGTTGCTGACTTACGTGGTATTCGCGCATCAGCAATTTCAACCTTGATTGGGCCTTCTCCAGCTTCTCCAGTGTAGGCAGCACAAGTCGTCTTGTAGATGCATATTGATAGATCGCTCGCACCCAGACAACCATCATACTAGCAGCTACACTTTGCTTTTCGACTTCTTCTCTTAGGAAGCGAGTATCGCGAATGTACTCTTGTTCTACCCTGACCAATAATTCATGCGAGATACTGTCCTTGTCATAATTAAGCATCGCTTGAACGACGTTTGTGTCGCTTAAGATTTTACGCGCATTGTCCCATCCTGGCTCGATGCCAAACATAACACAAATGGCGTCTAAGACCAGATGGACGAGTGGGGGCGGGTTGTTAAATGACTTTAGTTCCACAATATGCTTCTTGTCAATCAACAAGAGAGCTGCGTTGGCTTCTTCCAAGCACGCTAGAGGCACGTGTAGCTCCGCTTGCGACTGCCGCTCTGTTTCGTTGGTGATCGTGACTTGCTCCTCTGCCGCTGCCTGGAAGCGGCACTTCATGTCGCGAAGTTGATTGGCTCGTTGTTGATGCTCTTGCAGCGAAGACTCATACAACGGAATTTTTCGATCACACTCAATCACTTGGGCACGCGCTTCGTCATCGCCATTTCTCAGCTTCCACAACTCCTGTTCCATATCATGAAATGACTGAAGAAATGTTTCAGCTCGCAATTGCAGTTTGACATATAGCAAATAATGATGCCGCAGTAGACGCGTAAAGAAAGTTGACATATTACATGCTAACCGTGTAGGAATAGCGATTCCTGACCGCGACGCAACCCTCCTTGCTGCTAAATGCATAGCTGCCGCAACACGGGCAAGTTGTGGCAATGCTCGGTCCACATTTTCCAAAAATTCCACGAGGTCATCGCTCATAGACGCAACTGCATCTTTTGCTACCGACAAAAAGTCAACGCGCCTCAAATGGCACATTTCAGCATGGAAATGTCCGTACATGATGACACGAATACTTTCCTCGTCCATCAATGGTAATGAAATCGTGGTGTGTACACGAAATAACTCGGGGATTCGATTTAAGGTCTTCTCGTAATTGTCGGTGTCAACCATGCAAACTATTCGAAGTCGCTTCCTTAATCGATCAATTATTTGTTGCCATTTTCCACTTGTCATACCCAGAGGGCGCATCAGCGACATTATAGTCGCACTTAAACTCTCGTTTTCCACTTCGCATTTGCGATGAAAGTCATCGCAATCTTGCTGAAATCGAAGATGCATTTGAGCCAGTTTTGCGCTGAGCTCTTGTTGGAATTGTAGCTCAAATGCCTCATAATGAGAAATACTTCGAGCTTGCAAATTTTCTTTTTCTGCCTTTTTTATGGCAGCCAGCTCTTGCTCCCGTTTCATCTCCAAAGCTTGACGGGTTTGAGCGACTTCCAGCTGGTACTGATTTTCAATTTCAACAAGACGCTCATCACGCACACGTGTAGCCAGTTTAATTTGTTCATCCAATGAAAAAGCCCCCGGGATTTCTCCAGACGACATCAAACTCAGCAGCTGGCTAACCATAGCTGTAGGAAATAAATCAATTCGCTTCAAAATCAAGGTGATATTTTCGCAATCGACGCCAACCCGTTCGTATAGCTCGTTCAGAAGCATTTTCCACATGAATAGCGTATCATGGGCGTTTGGTATTGCTTCCAGCAGAACAATGTTTTGGTATTGCTCTGATCTACGTGCCAATAATGCGTACTGAATTATGACTTCACGACCACTTCCAGTGGGACCGAGCATAATAAGTTTTGCGCTGGGACGAAAATAGTTTCGGGTAATTCGTGCAATGGTTTGAGCCTGTTGCAGATAAAAGTGCTCAGAAACCAACTATCTACCTCAACTGACAAAACACAATGATAACGTACCATAGAATGCGGTATTTTAGGTGCATCTGAAGGTACCTGTAAGGCGTGCGACGTGATTGAGAGACTGCTTCCCACACGGTACTCTGGTGTGTAGATTGTACTAAATGTTTGCATTCCTGAAAAAAACGCTTGATTCATGTTGTCGACAAATTCTGGAGGTGTGTCTTCTGGTAAAAGTTCGGCATAAATCCATCGATTACTTTGCGCACCACCCATGCTCTTTTGACGCATGAACTTGATACTTGATTGACGATTGCGTTGCTTCGGTTGTTTTGCCAAGTTTTGATTTAATTCTTGCGATATCGCTTGATAATAAATTTGGCTTGGAACGAAACCCCACATATTTGTGCTAGATGATGCGTCTATCAGATGGTGATTTACCTTCTTACTCCCAAATTGAGATTTTACTTCAGCTTTTGATGGCTTCTTTTCGAGAAATTCAGCTGCTAGCGTTGCCAGCAGTCCAAGTGTACTCTGCCGCTTGTCCGAGCTTATGTGTACCTGACTCTTGTGATCTGCAGATAATGACATAACATCATTACTGTTCGCTGTCGCTGAAGCGGCTCCTTCAGCCGTTTGATTTTCTTGTCTTTGATTTATAGTCTCAATCACAACTCTCATCCGAAAGATATCTTGCTCGATTTCACGTGCGTTCATGTGTAACAATGGAATTTGGTCGGTAAATGATCGAATGCATTCATGGTTCCAGAGTCGAATCAAGGTAGCACTGTTAACAAGTAATGATGACTCAACACAGCACAATCCGTCGTATACTCTAGACAAGTCGTGCAATTTAAAGCCCATGCGGTCGGCGCAATCAGTGCGACTTCGTAGTGGCATCGCAACTTGCCGAGAATCCATCACTCGTCGTAATTTTTCCCATAACACAGTTGTCCCAGCAATGATCAAAGGTATACTCTGTTGCACAGATCGAATCAATCGAGTACCCGAAGTCTTTGAATTTTCCCACTCTGAAAGAATTCGAGCAGAAAAAATTTGATGTAGCTCTTGAAGTGGTAATGGCGGTGCTAATACAGGAAATAATTGCCGTACCAGCTTATCCATTGTAGATCGTTTTTCATCACACTGAAGAGGACGGGGGTCTCTTGGCATATTCTCTGTTCCGATCGAAAACGCGAGCATAAGGCTTTCGATGGTAATTTTCTTTGCATTATCATTCGCGTACACAACGGAATGCTCGTAGACAGATCGTAAATACTCGTGACAAGATGGATAATAATCATCCTCCGCTGGTAAATGAAGGTCGTCAATGAGCAAAATCACTGTTTTACCTGGTGGTGGTTCATACACGCCATTTCGCTCACGTTGTAGCACACGTTCAAGGCACTTCGAGAGCCCCCCAACGCCACGATCGTGACGGTTCATGCTAATAAAAAATGGAATGAACTCTCCTTGGACGAATTTATTGATCATTTCGTTTTGCTTCGGATTCATTGTAGGCATTATCAGAGATTGTTGTGGGTTGGTCTCTTCACTCGCAGACAGGGATGGGGTGGTTGAAGACGCTATAGTATGTTCTTTGTGAGCAGAGGCAAGACGCTTGAACTTGGTTGCAAGCGTTGACACCAGTGAGACCTGATGGAATCGAATTTTGTCTAATGAAGCAGTTGACTTTCGTCCGATATTTCCGCTATTCTGAAAGTACGCTTGTTCCGTGAGCATAGACACAACAGTCTTTTTCCGAGAATTGCGTCGCGTAGACTTCAGCATAGCCGACTGAATATTCAGCGAATCCAGCTGACCAAGAAAACTTTTGAGAAGTGTAGTTTTTCTTGCGTTTTCGCCACCAACTAGCAACGCGCCACGTCCTGTTCGCACCACTTCGTTCATAACGGAATGAACTAAAAAGCTTGATGCAGTTGGGATAAAAATATATGCGTTTGATGAGATACTGTGTTGAATTGTATCAGGTTTCTCTTCTATCATTATCAAAGAAACGTCAACAAAGTGCATTGAAGACAGATCCATTACAGTGTTGAAAAGATTTACGTCTTTGCTAGAATCATCACTCCAAGAGCTTGAAATCGGCTCAAATCGTTTCTTTATCCATCCATTAAGTAGAAGCTGGAGAGGAATATTTTCAGTAGTGCAGCTAGCGAATCCCCACATTAACGCATAGATGATTGCCATTTGAACTCGAATCATCACAGGGTCGCTCGTTACATTAGGAGATTGCGAGATAGCTTTTGGTTCTGCGCCAAATCTGGAAGAGTGGATCGCCGAAATAGAATGAAGTAGCGCTTGGAGTAAAGATAATAGATACGTGACTCGTTGAAGCTGAGAAAGGTATATGGAGGGCTTGTATTCTTCAATGACAGCATACATACTGTCAATGAGATCTGTTTCTAATAGCCATTCGCTCACGTGATCAAATACAATATCAACAAAAGACGACTCCAACGACGATTCTAACGCGCTGTGGCGTTGGCGCCGTATACTGCGACGTAAATATGAATTTGGAACCGTGGTGTCACTTTTTTCACTTCGAGCTACGGACGCTTTGAAATAGTTGGCGTCAAGGCAGACGATGGCATTCAAAGTGATAAACGCGGGGGACACATTTTCAAGACTCAGCGATTCAAAAGCAAATCGAAGATTAGGCGGAACTGACATAAACTCGCCGTCTTCAAAGCATAGTACTCGACGTGTTACTTCTTCAGAAGAATCCATGGCAAGTACTTCGTGTTTTCGACCAAGGACACACATTAGTGATTCAGTCCATGTTTGATTCAAGCAACCGTCAAAAACGACAAGGTGAAACGCTTGCATTTCAAAAAGTGCCGAGAGTGACTGAGGGATACTGGGATGACGTTCTTTGACTTCTCGATTATCGTTCGTGTCACGCTTCTGCGACGACACGCAGGTTTCATGTGCATCTCGAATCAAACATCCCAAAATCGATTGTATACGCCCTTTTCCGTCTTGTGATATCGTTCCATACAATTGAGTAAGTGAGAGAGCCATCGGTAAGATTACGTGAGTAACAGCAAATTCGCCCAAGCACACTTTCGTAGGCTCCGTTTTGCTCATCGACCTTTCTAGAAAACGCACGCTTCCTGATTGAAATGAACTGTGTTCAATATCCGTTGTCTGAGGCTCTTCAAAAGTGTCCTGCCTTGCAAGATTAAACGCTTTCATCAATACTTGATAGCATGTCGTTTTCCCACTTCCTGGTTTTCCGCTTATGATTACTCCGACGTGGTTTGTCACTGCATCTGCAATCTTCAGCCCTGAATCCCACAAAGACTGCCGAGGCACAAAATGATATTGGTCAGCAGCTTGTTCGAGGTACCTTTGTAGACCATTCGGCATAGCAACGTCTTTATGAATTTGCTCTCGCTTCCATTGCTTGACAAACCATTCCAGAGAGTCATTTTCATTTTGAAACACGTTGTTGATAATTCTGGAAAGAATTTCGTACGAATCCGCATCAACTAATAGCTGACAATGTCGCAGTAACTCATCGCAGAGCAAGAACGATTGAAGCCTGGCTTTTTCATACACCTCAGTGTTGCATCGAAACTTTTTCTCGGTCGCAGTAATTATGCATTTCATCGAGCGGAGCGTAAACAGACTTGACCAATCTACACGCTCCTGTGAATGATCAATAATACGCACAATTTTGGCAGCTAGTGATTTCGGCGACTCAAATTGCTTGCTGTATAGCAAAGCTTCGAATATGTATGTTTCCTCTCGTTGTAACACTTCAAAATGACACATTTGCGTGCATGCAATAGATATATCCAACTTTTCAGCGGTTGTCGCATGAACTGTGAAGATAAAGGCCGTTCCAGACATAAACGTAATGGGATCATCCTGCAAACCTTTAATCGGTATTTTAAATTGTGCTGCGTGCTATGCATAAACATTTTGAGTCCACGCATATTTCGAGCGACAAATACTAAACCTACCTCAATTTTGCCAATAATGGAAGCTAACGAGCGGATTATTTCAAGCGCATCGGTTGTGAGTCGATTCACTTGTAGGCAAAATGTTCCGCCACTGTGCAATGCACCCCTGATTAACTTTGTTGCGTGTGAGAGTCGAAATGCAGGACTCATTTGGGCACAAAAATATTGTCTGCCCATGATATTATTGAGCTGGCGCACAAGACTGGACTTGCCACTTTGTTTGTTTCCTGTCAACACACATGCCTAATCTCCCGAAGGACACCAAAATTATTAACT
>JAADVQ010000590.1:0-12330 GCA_023335835.1 Elongisporangium senticosum
GTCGAGTCCTGCCAATCACCCGGCTTCAGCATTTCATACTCAGATCTGATTCTATCATCATCTGAGTCCGTCGCTTGAGCGTCATGAGAGAAGAAAAGATCCCATCAGCATGAGCAGCTACGCCGAGGCCTGGGCGGGAGCGCTCGGCCTGCCGTCGGACTCGCGCGAGCGGCACACGCAGCGCCAGCGCTACGCCAGGCTCAAGGATGCGCTGGTGTTCAAGATGGACGCCATGGGCAGCTCCGACCCGCTGAGCGCGCTCGTGGCGAAGGAGGACCCGGTCCTGCGCAGCGACAGCAGCTCCAGCAGCACGGAGCGCACATCCGGCTGGGACCAGTACTTCACGGACGAAGGTCTGCTATACGAGATCAACACGGACCTGGATCGGCTCTATCCGGTGGGCAAGGAGTCGTTCTTCCAAAACGAAACGTACCTGGGCATCCTGCGCCATGTGCTCTTTGTCTGGTGCAAACTGCATCCAGACGTGTCCTACCGCCAGGGCATGCACGACGTGGCGGCCGTGGTCTTCTACGCGTTCCTGGTCGAGCGTAGTGGCGGTGCAAGCCAAGACAGCGAGCCTTCAGCGGATCTGCCGGAGCAGGTCGAGCAGGATACGTTCCTGGTGTTCGAGGGCATCATGCTGTACCTCAAGCCGTTCTACGAGGTCGTCAAGACATCGTACGAGAAAAGCAGCAGCAGCAGACGAGCGTCGTCAGAAGGAGAAGACGAGCCACGGCTGTTCTCCAACTACTCGAACGATGGACCAACGCCAGCGCGAAGCGGCTCCAATACACCGTCCAAGCCGAAGCAGGCGGCCTTACATCGGCTCTGCCATCATATCCAGTACGATCTATTGCAGCAGAAGGATCCGCAGTTGTATTACCATCTGCAGAATCTGGATATCGTGCCCGAGACGTACTGCCTACGCTGGATCCGGCTGCTGTTCGCGCGCGAATTCACGTTCGAGAAGCTGTTTACGATCTGGAACGGTCTCCTGATCGATTCGGAATGCCCAAAGATCCAATATCCTAACGACAGCGAGGATAAACAAGGGCGACCAATGCTGATGCAGTCAAAAGAGGATGTCGAATGGCTCGGATTCCCACTACTGCGCTACATTTGCGTGGCCAAGCTGCTGGAACTAGCCCCAGACCTTCGGAAAGCTGACAATACGGGCTGCTTGCGCCTGCTCATGCACTCGGACCCCAATGATCCGCAGCCCAGTAAGACCAACTCGACGCAGGATTATGCGGTCGCCTTGGTCGAATATTCGAAGATACTGCGTAATCCAATGCTGGAGGCGAAGAGCGGCCCCGATGGCGTTGATGTCGTGCAATTCACAGCTGGCTCGCTGGGTATCGTGCTCACGGCTGCTAAGCGACCATACGAGCATCGCCTCGCTGTCAAGAACTTCACGGATGACCCACAGGGTCGCAATCGAATGGGCCAAGCTGAGGCATGCGGTAAAGTCAAGATCGGGGATCTTCTAGAGTCGATCAATGGAGTGCCAGTTGTTGGAGTGACTACAGAGGAAGTGAAGCGCCACATGCAGCTGATCTCGCGGCCACTGTTTATGGGCTTTCGTCACAGCTCCGCCTCCGAAGTTCTATACGACGCCGTTACTCTGACAGCAGTAGCTCCGGAAGGACCGGAGCCATCATCCCCAGAGTTAATCGCATTGCCGTATTTCCTGCCGGGAGAACTGTGTTATGCTCATGTGGAGACCAGTATCCAGCGCTTCGTGCTGTCGCATGACGGCTCTTGTCTATCGCATTACATCAGTGGCAAGCTCTACATCACCAACTACCGGTGCTTCTTCATGCGCCTGCTGGGTCGTGGGGACATTGACTGGCAGATTCCCGTGCTGTCGATCGCGTCCATTGACGGCATGGATATTGGCAACTCCGGCACTCTTTCGACCACGGGTACCATCGTAGACCATGCGCAAGCAGTTCTTGGCTTTGCCTCGGATGATACCTACAAGGTCGTGATTCGTTGTAAGGACACGCAGATCGCACGTCTATCGTTTTCCAACTACGCCGAGTACAGCAAGCTGTTCAAGTGTCTCAGCTGCCTGGCGTACCCTGCTAGTTTGCTAGATGCATTCTGCTTTGCGTATTCGCCGACCGTTGCTCCGTCCGAAGAAGTGCCGTTTGATATTCGTCGTGAGTACCAGCGCATTGGGCTGCTGGATTACCCAGATCGATTGCGCTGCATCGACCAGTCGGCTCGCTATGATCTGTGTGATACGTATCCGCAGCACCTGGTCGTGCCTGCGGAGATGTCCGATATGAAGATCAAGGCCGCTGCAGCGTTCCGGTCCCATAATCGACTCCCAGTTGTTTCCTGGCTGCATCGCGGCAATGGCGCTACTATTAGTCGGTCAAGTCAGCCCTTGGTCGGTCTGAAATCAGCACGGAGCCTTGAAGACGAGCTGTTAGTGCGGTTGCTGTGCTGCTCGAGCAACCAGCATTGCTTTGGCCGCTATGTGATCATGGATGCTCGTGGCCAGCTTGCAGCAGTTGGCAACAAGGCCATGGGCAAGGGCACCGAGATCGTCAGTAACTACCGTGGAGCCAAGCTTGTGTTTATGAATATCGACAACATCCACGCCATTCGCCAGAGTCTTCAGCAGATCACAGCCATTTTTGAGCCCCGCAAGGGCATGAACGAAGACTCGTCCTCAAGTTATTACAGCCGTATTGAGAGCTCTGGCTGGCTGCGTCATGTCCGGCTCGTATTGAAAGCCTCGTCAGAGCTTGCGCACTCGGTCCACAACGGCATTTCCGTGCTCACGCATTGCAGTGATGGCTGGGACCGGACTGCGCAGATGGTCTCGCTTGCAGAGATGATGCTCGACCCCTTCTACCGCACATTGCGAGGAGTGCAGGTGCTGATTGAGAAGGAATGGTGCAGCTTCGGCCATCAGTTTGGTGCTCGATGCGGCCACGCGCGCAGCGACGTCAACAACGACCAGCGGTCGCCTGTGTTCCTCATGTGGCTGGATTGCGTCTGGCAGTTCATGCGGCAGTTCCCGTCCGAGTGCGAGTTCAACGAGAATTTCCTGCTGGCACTGGCGGATCACGTCTTCTCGTGTAAGTTTGGCACTTTCATGTTTGACTGCGAGCGGCAACGGTGAGTGCTCCGCTTCATTGAGGAATCAGTCGCTTGTGTACTCACACTTGCTGAACAGAAAGGACTACTTTGCCAAGCACCACGTTTTCTCGATCTGGAGCGAGATTAACAGCAACACGGAGCGGTTCACGAACCAGCTCTATGCGCCGAGCGAGCAGCCCGCGATTCTGGCGCCCAGTGCGCTTTCCAAGAACATCAAGTACGTATTCCAATGGCTGCTTGCGTCAGGTTCTTGACTCATGACGTCTCTCTGCTCAGACTGTGGAAGGGCTACTTCTGTCGGTGGGATCCAACCGTCGTGCCGCCCGTTGCAGCGTTCCAGTACTACTGAATCCATCCCTGTGTAACTCGATAATTTCAACGTGGGGTACGTCATGAACCTACACTTGGCATCTGTATGGACCTCTGTATGTGCATATTCGAATCATTGTTGGGCTCCGTTATCGAAGCCACAGATTTTTTTTCCATTTTCCACGGCCAGCTCTATCGGTCGCGCCACCGACAAAGCGAAGACGTCGACGACGAAGACGCAACGTGCGGCTGTCTGCAGGCGTCCGGCTTATTCGCTGCTTCTCCCTATTTATACAGTGGCGATCTCTCAGGCAGGCAGGGCGCCATGTTGTGCAGCAGCAGCCACAGCAGCAGCGACACCAAAAGGCACGGTCTCTTGCGCCGCCACCATCAGAGCTACCCTATCGACAGCAACACCTCATGCAGCACTGCGCCCACGGCTGCAGCCAGCCGGAGCATCGGATTGCCTCGTCGATGGCCCTTCACTGTTATCCCGAATGAGTTCGTGGTGCCCGCCAAAGTGCAGGCCCAACGTCTGATGCCAAGCTGGATGGCCAAAATGCGATGGGTTGTGCTGTGCGGCTCCAAGTCGCCCAGCTTGGCTGTGTACCGGAACGTCTCGGGCATCACAAGCGATGATGAGAACCCGCTCAAAGTCATGATCCTGGGCGAAGACACGCGCGTGCGCGTGGCCGGAGAGAAAGGCATGGTGCTTGTGAGCTCGCGCGTGCGCAAGAACGACACGTGGGTGCTCTGGTTCGAGTCCAGCGGCCAACGGAAGCGCATGTACGAGCTCGTGAAGATGTGGATCGAGCTCAGTGTGTTTCTCCAGACGCTCACGGGCTTCGAGAGCATCGCTAAGAGCCACAACTCGACTGTGTATCGCTGTTGGGATAACAGTAGCCGATACAGCGGAGCCGCGCACAGCCAATACGCACTCAAGCGCATCAACCGCGTGCGGTGCTGGAACGAGATCGAGATCATGGAACGCGTGCTGGCGATCAAGGCGCTGCAGCCGTACGTGGCCGACTATCTGTACATGTTCGAGGACAGCAAGGATAACAGTGTGACCATGGTCATGCAGTATTACACGGGCGGGTCGCTTACAGAGCGCATCCGCGAGTGTTTCCCGCTCAGCGAGCACGCCGTCGTCAGCGTAATGAGCTCGCTCTGCTGCGCGCTCTATCTGCTGCACGAGCACCAGATCCTGCATCTGGACGTCAAGGCCTGCAACATCATGTTCGAGTCCGACGGCTTTCACAACCTCAAGCTCATGGACTTTGGCTCCAGCGCGCTGCTCACGGACGACAAGAAGCTCAAGACCTCTGGCACGTACGGCTGCATGGCGCCTGAGCGATTCGACGGCCGCTACGGCCCGGAGGCCGACGTGTACGGCGCCGGGGTCGTCCTGTACCACATGGTCGTGGGCGACATCCCGTTCAGCGGCAGCGGCAGCCACCAGATCCTGGCGAGGAACATACAGGGCCACGTGAGCTTCGCCAGCGCCCGGTGGCGCAGCGTGTCCAGGCGACTGCGACAGCTCGCGGAGCGCATGCTGGACAAAAACCCAGACACGCGCATCACGCTGCACGAGATCCTGCGGCTGCGCTGGCTGTTCCACCAGCACCATCCAGTGGACGCAGTGAACGCGGCGCCGTCTTCCTCGTCCTCCGCACTCAAGCGCTCCGATCGGCTTGGCGCCGGTGGCATGGCTGCCTCCTGCGCATGACGACGCTCCTTCTATGTCCACCACACCTGCAGCCAAACCTATAAAGTAAAGTACCGCCGATTATCCACCAATCGAATGGCTCCAAGGGCATTGTAGGTTCAGACCGATCAGGCCAGTGGATAGGTCGGTGTACCTGTTACATGGGTACAACTCATTGAAGGAAGGACGGAGCGAATCCATTCGCCAGACGAGCCGGAGGTCCAGAGGCCCAGCAGCTCCAGCGCACTCTTCTCTCTCATGCAGCGACTGCGCAAGGCCACGTCCTGCGGCGAGCAGACGGCCGAGCGGCGCCACGAGCAGCCCACGGCCACGGCCACCGCGCTCGCGGCCTCCCGCTTCCACACCGTCACGACCTCCGAGCCAGCGGCGCCCACGCGCATTGTGGGCGTGCGGCCGCGCACGGGGATCGTGCTGGGCATGCCGCTGCGGCGGCAGGAGGCCGGCGAGCATGTCGCACGACAACCTACCATGCGCTCGATTGACAAGACTCGGCAGAGCTACCAGAGCAGCTACCGCAGCCACAGCGTCAGCATCCAAAGCAACGGCAGCAGCAGCGACGGCCGGGGAAGCGATCTCGAGTGGGAGAGCGATGTGGACGACGAGACCGTCGAGCGCACGCAGACGCGCGTGACCCACCGCAGCAACAGCAGCATCCCTCTGCAGGAGGACGTGCTGAGCCGCATCGGCACCTTGAAAGCGCTCTGCGACGAGGGATTCATCTCGCCCGAAGACTACGAACGGTTCGAACGCCCTGATGGTTCCCATCCATCAATCAGTTGGAGCTGACGTTTCTGTCTCTTTCATAGACGCAAGAACGCCGTGATGGACGAGATTACGTTCCCATCCGTGGCGCGCTCAGGCCAGTACACAGTCACGCAGACCAGCCAAATGCCGCAGTCTCAAGGTGCGCCTTGCCAATCGTGACGTGAGAAGGAGTCTCATGACTTGATGTGTTCAGGAATGCCGCTGATCATACCGCATGCGCCGGATTTCCGGGACATCGAGCCGGAGATCGCGACCAAGCACGTGTTTGACTACGAGACGCGGCAGTGGAGCTCCATGCGCGTGTACGTGCGTCTGGACGAGACACCGTTCAGCAAGGGAAGTCTGCGCATCGTGCACCACATGCAGGATCTCAACGCCGTGGAATCCACCGGCAGCTACGTGGCCAAGCTGGCTATCGACCCGGACGAAGACCCGCAGACGTACTTCCGCGACATTGAGCTCCAGGCTCATTGCGCCTACTACGCGCAGTTGTACAACTCGTACAACCCGCCCAAGCGCGTAGAGTTTATCCACGCCTGGATCCTCGAGCTCATTGAAAGGTTGACTACCCAAGCTCTCTAGTGGTATCCTAAGTGGCGTACTGACGTGACGGCATTCGCTATTAGAAACGGAGCGCTGTGTGCAGTGGAGCCGTACATCCCGGGGGAATACCGCAAGCACAACAACAACTTTGGCTCCGTGAGCGAGGACGAGCGCAACACGCCCCAGGCGTTCTCGCACTTTACGTACGAAGCCTCGAACCACGAGATCCTGGCTGTGGACATCCAGGGCGTGGGCGACCTCTACACGGACCCGCAGCTGCACACACTGGACGGCAATGACTTTGGTAAGGGCAACTTGGGCGTGACCGGGTTCCACAAGTTTATGTCCACGCATCGCTGCAACTCCATCTGCAGATACCTCAAGCTGCCGCAAGTGAACCCCAAAGTGAGTGAGAGCCCATTCCGAGGTATGGAGCTGAATGGTTTGAACTCAAGGAATTTGATATTTGCAGGAGAGACAGGCTGACTACGGCACAGTGCCCATCCAGGAGCTTATGAATCGCGACTGTGTCCGACCAACGCATTTCGATTCCAAGCACTACTACGAGCACGCGCCCATGCTGCAGAAATACATTACGCAGTGTCGCGACTCGGAGCAAAAGAAGCGCGGCAAACGGCGTGGCCGTCGTGAACGATCCACGCTCGGCAAAATCTGCCACATTCTGCTCTGCGGCTGCGGCCAGCCCTAGCAAAGTTTGCGTATGTGTGTGTTGCTTCTACTTGACACGGCCAGGTCTGTCATTTCGGAAATTTCGAGAAACATAAATTAATAAAATAACACGCGTTTGTCCTGGTGCTCTGGAGTCTGTGGAGGACCATGATAGTCGCCAGATTTGAAATCTGTCCTGAGCAAACTCCAGCTTGTATGACATGGGCGCTGAATGTATATCTATCTTCCGTTGATCCAAAGGCCTGAACGTCGTGAGACACAGCGAGCTCGAATAACTGGAGGGACGATTGAGTCAAATTTGGAGCATACCGCGGGACATTTTGGGTGGTATGATCACACAAGCAGCCATGTTCTAAGTCCGGATCTTGCTTCTCACTTTCTGAATCTCTCCAACTCAGGCGCTAGACTCCAATGAGGTTTTTCTTACGATCGTTCCTCGTCGTTATCTTGGGGCTGTTGGCTCACTGCATCGAGAGCGCTCTCCCCAGAGCCAAGGACTACATTGCTGGGATCCGACCGACCGAGACCGGCATGAACTACTGCGCCGGAGTGCTCGTGTCCAGCCAATACGTGCTCACTAGCCATGCGCACTTCACAAGGATACGCGGACACGGAGCAGTACGCGGTGCTCAACTCCAACTACATCAGCGGGAGCCGAGGCGGCATCACTTTCAAGATCACGGCGTCGGTCCAGCACCCGGACTTCAACCCGTTGACCTTCGAGAACGACTATCTGCTGCTGAAGCTCAGTGAGACCACGAGACTGGCTATTGCGAATCTCGTCCCGACGAATTTCGCGTACGGCGACCCATTCCGGACCGGATCCAGCAAAGTGATCATGAGTTGGGGCATCGATCTGGAGCCGAAAGACGTAGTCGTCTCGACAGCTATGACCGTCATGGACAATGTGCAAGCCCCCAAGGAGTTTGTAGTGTTCGATTCCACGCTGGCGGTCATGCCGAACGTTGAAACAGAGGGCTGCCAGGCCGATTTGGGCAGTCCCGTGATCGCGACGGTCGGCAGAACCGAATACGTGGGCGGGATCATCGCAGCTATTGATGGCTGCCGCGGAGAGGGCGTGCCATATGCCGGCAGCAGTATCGCGCATAGTCGAGGGCCACATAGAAACTCTCAAGTGGCTGCAGGCGCGTGATTTGGCACAATTCAGCCAGCGGATCATGAACCTTGCTGCAAGGTATGGGCGCTTTTCGATCGTCAAGTGGATCAATTTAAATGTTCTGCTGGAAGTTTGGTGGGGTTCCAACCCGCTGATCGTTGCCGTCCAAGAAGGGCATTACGAGATCGCCAGTTGACTGTTTGACAACGACGGTGGCAAATTCATTTGCTGTAATTACCAGTCTGATGGCTCCCGTTCGAGTATGGCGACAAGTCGTTAATGGTTGACATTGATGCGGCCATGCGAATTCGATTGTTTGCGCTTGTGGAATGGCTGCACAGATTCCAGTGGGATCGCCCAGCTGACGATTCGCAATCCTGAGTTTAGGGAGTGAAAGACCAAAAATAAAATGAAGGGCAAAGCGCAATTGCCAAGATATTGAAAAACCAGGCAAGCAACGGGCATGGATACTGGATACTTGATGTGCCATAATGAGCAAGCCCTTTATCCCGAGCTTTTTGCTATTGCTTCTCACTTTCCGGCTCTCTTTAGCAAGTCTACTTGACACTCTAACCTCACAAAGCAATGGCTCTCTGTACCTATCACGATCGTCGTTTTCGGCTTTCTGGCTCACGCAGTCGTCGCGAGAGACTACTTAGTGGGGACCCGACAACCTGAAGACGGCATGAATTATTGCACTGGAGCGCTCAGCTCGTGCAATGGATTTTCTGGAACCGACCTGAAGTTTACCATAGTAACGCCCTAGTTAGCGCGATCGAAGGAGGGCATTTGGCTATCAAGGACGACTCCCAATATCTGCAATCTACGAATTGCTCAGACCGACCTAGAATTGTTCAATTGGCTCACAAATAATTTACACCGAATGCCGACTGGCTTATCTCAAGACTTCATTGTTTGCAGCTGCTACACTTGAAAAAGTGGACATGCTGAAGCTTTCGCCAATGACCATTTATTTCTGTAGCTTTCCACCGGTATGGGATTGCAAGTCAAGGATCATCAAACAGACATTTGGAGATTCTTCCATGGTGGTCTCTTCATCAACTTTACATTGCGATACAAAAAGGACATCTTGCTACTGCCAAATGATTGCATGAAAACGACAACGATCGAGACATTCCTCTAGTGTTGGATGGCACGCACTCACTTCATTTGATTTTCGGCGGTACATCTAAATTATTTAACCTGGCGCGAGCAATAACGAATGGTTAGTTTTCATTTCTGGAGTGGTTGTTTCAATTGAATAAAACTTGATGTTGTCATGAAGCGTAGTCACTTGTACCTGCATCGTATATAAAAGATGCTGTTTGCTCGTAATAGTGCCCCATCCTACCATAAAATGGGGGGGGAGGGGGGGGCATGAATGCCCGTACAGCACGATTGTCTGTTTGGAACTACTTGGTGAGTTCAGATCAACTGCGTCTGGTAAACATACTCCAGATATCTACTTGCATGGATATGATAAGCCAAAGCATTACATATGATTATAGCCAAGAACTAATGGCGGCATAAGAGGGACTTAGCAGGTCGTTTGGGGCATGCGAAACGACTAAATTCAACGCGAATTGAAAATCGAAAAAATGGTTGGCAGAAGCAATCATAGCCACAAATAGGATTGCTCAACTATGGCCATCGACGGACGATACTCCGATAAAAAAGGAAGACATCACTCAAAAATTAAATGAAGTTGCTCATTTTTCGGGACGAATCGATTCTGAACACTTCGATACGCTTAATCCAATGAGAACTCATTTCATTGGCGAGCTATTTCTATCTTCACAAGCTGATTCTCGCTTAAAAGCACACAGAGACGGAATACTGCTGATGCTGTTCATCGTGTCGATTTGGATTTTCTTTGCCGTTGCAATAGCGCTGATCGATGCTCAAGCCGGTAGCTCCTCGTACGATGCTGCATTCAACGGCTCATCCAGCGCTGAAGACGCTCAAGTCGGATTCTATACTACTGTTTCCGATAGCAGCGTCAAAGCGCCAACCTACATCGCAAGCATCCGAGTGACGGCAACCGACCAAACGTACTGCTCCGGTGTGCTGATTGCCAGTAAATACGTGCTCACGTCGGCGCTCTGTGCACCAAGGCAATACTTCGTAAAAACAATTATCACCGGCACCGACTCCCAGTATGTTGCCATAGGCACCCACGCCTCCAGCGGCTCCGACGGGCAACAGCTCAAGGTCGTTGGCTGGACGAAGCACCCGAAGTTTACTACGCCTCGGCTCGAGTACAACTTCCTGCTGCTCGAGTTGGAGAAGGCAAGCTCTAATACACCGGTAACGTTGGCGCCTGCCAATGGACAGTCTGTCGTCTATAACGCAACAGTGACAGCGCTAGGGTGGGGCGCCGTGAAGCGTTCGACGGGTGCGTCATCCACGATGCAGAAAACCACCATGACAGTGATCAAGAACTCCGCTTGCAATGTTACTGAGACGGTCTATGACAGCAGCAATTTCTGCGCAATGGCATTCGACCACGATAGCTGTCGTGTCGATGTGGGAAGTCCACTGATCAAAAGCAAAGGGGGAGTGGACTATGTAGTGGGCGTCGTTAGCTACGGCTACAGCTGCGGACGCAAAGACGTGCCCACAGTCTTTTCCCGCGTCGACAAGGTCCGAGACTGGATCAAGCAGATCGCTGGAGTATAACAGCCTTCAAGTAGGGGCTCAAAATACAGCGAAACCTCGTTCTCGTGAAGGAAATGTCGTCACTGAGTGGCGTTTTGGTTTCTTGACAGTCGGAGCATTCGGTTTCCACTACTCAACTGTGGTCATCGACGGAACTTCTGCCAAGCAGGCACACACTTCTGGGCCAAACAAGGGGACAATCGCATTTGTGATCATCCACATATGTTCTCTTGGCTCTTAGGTTCAGATTCCAAGTTGCCAGCCCAGAGGCAACATGCGAATGTGGTTCATTGCAGCAATTTCGATAACATTTGCGCTTGCAACAACGCTCAGATCAGCGGCTCCTCAAGTGGAGAGTTTAACTCGACTTCCGGTTCCGGAGACGTTCAAGGTGGACTCTATGACGCCGTTTCCGATAACAGCGTCAAGGCTTTGCTTGACAGCAACTGGCCAAACGTACTGCTCGGGTGTACTTGTGTCCAGCAAATACGTGCTTACTTCAGCACACTGTGCACCAAGGTAATACTTCAAAGAGACATTTGTCACCGGCACAGACACCCAATACGTTGTCATCAGCACCCAGGCAGGCAGCGGGACGGACAGACAGCGATACAAGGTCGTTCGTTGGCGAAGCATCCGCAGTATACAGGCTCACCATACGAGTTCAACTTCACGCTGCTCGAGCTGGAGAAGGCTTGCACCAATACGCCCGTGACCCTGGCCCCTGCATCCGTCCAAGCCGTGGTCTACAATGCCTGGGCGACTGTGCTTCGGTAGAACGCCATGCAACTGACCACTGGTCTATCATCCATGATGCAGAAAACCAACGTGACTGTGATCAAGAATGCAGATTGCCACAAGACCCAGGCAGTGTACGATTCAAATTTCTGCGCAACTGCCCCAGTCTCGACTGGCGAGTACGACCGCGACGGCTGCCGAGTCGATATCGGAAGTCCCCTGATCAAAATCAAAGGCGACTCGGACTATGCCGTGGTTATTATAATTTACAGCTTTGGTTGTGGCCGCAAAGAATCTCCAATGGTGTTTTCTCGCGCGGAACAAGTGAGAAACTGGATCAAGAAGGTAGCCGGTGCGTAACACGAGTCAGCATCCCTTTGTTGCCCTTTTACGTCAAACGCTTGCGGTTTTGGTCTGAAGAACACCGGAAGATCAATTTCAACGAAAACGAAGTGAATTCATGCCGAATTATTCACAAATTCACTCAAATCTTCAGACAAATCCTCCACATGCATCACAAAATTCGATTGTGGCTTGATTCTTCACACGCCAGCGATGGATTTGATCCACGCACGAGCCTTGCTCACTTTGGAGAACACCACGGGCGTATCGGTGCTATCACATGCATTGTTGAAGCTCATGAGCCCCACAAGCTCATCGCCAC
>JAADVQ010000591.1:0-12323 GCA_023335835.1 Elongisporangium senticosum
TAGCATGTCCACGCCTCACGTGGCTGGGGCGTTGACGCTGATGCTGAGCGCCAATCCCAACCTGTCAATGAACAGTATGAAGTCTCTTTTGCTCAGCAACACCGACCGAACGGGCTTGAACGCGACCAACTACGTCTGCAACAGCACGACGGACACGACTTGGCCCAATAACCAGTGGGGCAGTGGACGTCTGAACGCGTACAAGGGCTATCTGTCTGCCGTGGCCTTGGTCACCACTCCTACCACGACCGCACCAGCACAAACGACCGCTGCTTCAACGCCCACGACAACTAACGCGACAACTAACGCGACGGTGGCTTCAGTGGGATCTACGTCTGGATCTGGAACTACACCGACACCGACAACCGACACCACTCCGACTTCGACGCCAACTTTAACGACTACTCAGACCCCCACGACTACAGCGCCTGCGCCAGCCCCAACGATATCGCTGCTTTGCAATGTGCTTCTCACGCAATTTCTGTGCAATCTCAACAGCTCGTGCAAGTGGAACACGACCACCAAATTCTGCAACGGCAAGTGAGACTTGCGTCTTACCCAACGCTCTTTCGTGAACAAACATCTGAAATCTAGTCCAGTCCATTGCAAGTTGACAGTCGAAGCTGATACGCATGAAACGAAAACCACTCACGTTTTCCTGTACACAGTATTTGTGTTGGAAAGTCTCTCTTATATAGAAAATGTACAATATTGATTGCGAAAGTGATTAATGATAGGGATAATAAAAAAATACTCCAATATCAAACGTAAATAAAAAAATACCCCATTTCAACAATAAATAAAAAAAAATGCGCCATTTTCGTAAAATACGGGGCCAGTTCATAAAATTTACAGGAGATGTGTACACGGTATAGTTACTCAGCTGTATATGTACATTAATCTGCACAAACGCACCCTGCACACTTAACGCAAGTTGAGCAGAACTAGCCAATACCGTGAGAGTAAAATGGGAGCATTCCTAAGTGAATATACAACGAGTCGGGTTTATCGAGCCTAACGCAAGTTGAAGAGATGGCATGAGTAGCCAATCATATGAGTGAACAAGGCAACATACCCCAACTACGTATCAGGAGCTGTGGAATGTGCTTTGGATGCGAATTTTTCACCACACCTCAGGCAGTCTAATCATACAAAAGTTCTAATAAACATCCTCATTTACGAAATGGAGCAGCACTCAACAAGCTCAGATGGCGAAGACACAACCATTTAACATGAAGCGATTCCCTCTGACGAAGGAGGAACGCTCGATAATTTTTCAAGGATCAGACATACGCCAAGAAGGATGACATTATCGCAGCGGTCATCGAGTACCACGCGCGCATGAGTCGACCTTTCAAGTGGCAGCAAGTGACAAATGGCGGTACAAGGCTGTTTGTGAAGTTGAATGATGTGAATTTACAGTACAGTTTGCGTTCAGCTCACGCTTCAAGGGCCCGACTACGTAGGCCCACATCAATTACCTCTGTTTTTTTAGCTGCGCTATAGCTCATGGATTCCCAATAACGGAGGTTCCTGTATTATCTGATCGGCATGCAGGGATTATATCTGCTGCTGCTCGGTTGGGTGTATTCAATATCTTCTGTACTCACCACATCATCAGTAAGATAGCATGGAATAGCAATGTCAAATGGACTACAGCTAACACGATTAAAGTGAATATGCGTGCAGACAAGGCAGTAAAACTGTCTGTTCTCCATGAACTTTGTTTAGAGTGCTCAATCTGCGACAACGAAGGCAGAGTTCGACGATATCTTGGCAAATCTAATGTTGAACAATGCTGACGCCTACATCTACTTGATGGGAATTTCGTCAGAAAAATGGGCACTTTACCCGCACTACACGATAATGCCACTGTATGGTTGGCGAGCTACAAACTTTGTCAAAAGTGAGCAAGCAAAGTCATTAAAGCTGAAGCGTCGTCTGATACTACCCTATGAATACTTCCGTGCATACGCAAAGATCGTAATATCTGAAGGAGCAGTACGACTCCAGCTAGCACAATCGTGGATTACAAAAAGTCGCATATTAAGCCCACGCGCTGATAACAAATTTCAAGAGCAACTCAAGCAAATTGCGCACTACACGGTGACCCCAGTTGCACTACCGTTTCTTACGTGTCTCGTATTGAGCATCCACTTCAATATCGCCGTGTGGACACAGATCCGATGGAGTGCACGTGTGCGCCCTGGATGCAGCTTGTCATTCTATGCCGTCATCTTTTGGCTGTTCTGCAGCACCATGGGCAACTCTCAAAAGCATTTGACCTGATGGCCTCATGTTACAAGGTACAGCAGTGTCAACTTAAGCTGGAAGCAATTGAGCTTCCAGAAGACAGTTGTGTGTGGAAAGATGAATCATTGAAGCCAGCACAGTGGCAACGTCAAGCGGGCCGACCACGTAAAAGGCGTATTCGCTCCAGGGGCGAAAATAGTGGATCGCAGGAGTATACAAGTGTGGTATGCGTGGCGCCACAGACGGACACAATAGCGTGACCTGCCGCACGTGAAGCAACGATAGCACGTACGACCGCTTGCTAAATGGAGGGCTACGCATACACGATTTGGTAGACACTTGCTTTCTATATAGGAATCAACTCAAATGTTCTTACCTGTCTTGGTCGTGCGGGGAATTAACGGGGGTTACCTGCGACAACTCCTCTTCCCTAATAAAGGCTCCCTCAATTGACTCGAGCGGGAATCGAACCCGCGACCTCCATATTGAAGAGCGCGCCCTATACCACTCGAGCCGTCAGCACTGAAGTAAACTACGCTCAACACTCAATAAAATACCCGCCCAGTTGTATTATACACATTGAGTCACATTTGTGGAAATTTTCATACTTGAATCACCTTTTGAAATATGCCCTTTAATCAACGGAAACGCTACAGTACAGGATTACAAATTACCCTAACCTCACGTCGACACAGGACTCCTACAGGATCCAAAATTAGCATTTTTTCGGGACGGAGGTAATAAATAAACGCACAATTTAAATATTTACCCCTAGCGAATATACGTGGGACCAGGCAAAAATAACATTTTGCAAAAATAAAATTGAGAAACGCATGGCTGTCATTCCATCATTGAAACGGCCGTTCCCGTACCCGAGCCCACCCCAGATGCGCTGCGCGATGAAAGCATTTGGGCGTGTGGAACCTGCCCGCGGCCTCTTCCCAGATCCCCTAGGTAACGTTCACATGAAGTATCCCCCCCACGTTCAAATGGAGAGCTCACACACTTCGATGAACGCAACAGAACCGCATGCTCAAGGCTCACGGCCCTCACGATACCCCCCCCCCCCCCCCGACGCCCAGGAATGAACGGCTGAAGCGGTCGAAGAAGTACTGCGCGCTTTCGTCGATCAGACCGTAAGGTGCGAAGCAGACGGAGGAAAGGAGGGGGGCAGGTCTTTTCGGCAGCGCCAGGCGGTCAAGCACAGATATCTGAAAATGCTAGCGTCCTCGGTGATCGCGAGGGTGTGAACGCCGTGGCGCAAAGTTTAGCTCATGGAAGTAGCCCTAGCAAAGGAACGCAGGACTTGTCCACGATCAATGCCAGTCGAATGCAGGGTTCCAAGCGCATTGACACGGTCTCTACTCAAGGCCATGATCCAGCTCGTGACGAGGGCCAGGTTCTGCGCGACGTACAGCCCAGTTTCAAGGGGCTGACGAGGCTCAGGTTCAAGCGCGTGAAGCACCTCAGGTAGAAGCGGCCACCTGCAGCGATATCAGTGGTGTTGCGCTTTCGATTTCTGCGCCGGCGAAATTGCGTGACGTGGAATTTCTCGCACACCAGAGCTCTCGGGTACGGCAACGAGCTTCTGCGCCAACGCCGGCTGATATCGCAATGATGTACAAGATTGCGTACGAAACCTCTCCATCATATACGTCACGCAGATACAGTTCGTCAGGGAAGAGGAAAAACAACGCACAGGCTGATCGGGATGTGGCCGCGAAAAGGACGCGACGTGATCTTTCTGGTTATGACATGCTTGGTCCGCATTCAGCCGACGAAGCGATGGGTAGTGATGAAGAAGATGAAGAAGAAGCGTACAGCGAGGACGAAGACGAGGAAGCTGATGAAGACGATCAAGATGAAGAGGATGTTGGAGCGGAAGTCGTCACAAACGTCGCAAAAGCACGAAAACATCCCGTCCTAGCCCAGGACACGCCCATGTCTGGCTCAAGATTTGTCCAGGTATTGGATGAACTCATTGAAGTCCCGCCGCCAAAAACGTGGCACGAGCATCGGACGCGTGGTTTGCGTACCACAAAGAATACCAGGCGCGAACATTTCAACGGATTCCCGTAGAGGATGACACGATAGTTGAAGAGAGAAACAGGCGCATTCTGGACAGCAAGTATGCAATCCGAGGCAATCCTGTAAGATTGTTGCCCGTGAAGTGGCAGTATTAACAGCGCACGTACATTTGCACGCACGGATGGAAGCTGAGGACGCAAAATCAAGGGAGAGGTTCCCGTCCTCGCCGTCACATCAGATACACAGGATGCCCATTCAGATTCGTGGTTCAGATTACATGACGGCAAGGACTGGTGGCTCCAAGTTATACGAGGCAATTTCGTGCGCAACCACAAGGTAGCGAAAGCGACGTATGACACATACGCTACCTCGCGTGGAATCAAGGACCCAGAAACCGCCGCCCATGTCGACGTAATGGTGTCTGCAGGAGCCAAGCGGCACGCTACCTACAAATATCTGATCACCAAGGGCGAGAACGTGTACAAAAGCGATGTGGACAATATCGTCCAGGCGCACAGAACGAGCGTGGCAACTACGGACGGCGACGGTGTAATGATGTGGGTTACAGACACACGTACACTCATGCCACCCACCATCATTCTGCGGATTACGTATGCTACCTTCACTCTTGGCAACCGCAATCATTCCGTGATGACGCATCTCAGAAGTGTCCCAGAACCTTCTGCCAATCAAATAACTAGTAGTATGTGACGTGTTAGTCTGCACGTGATGCATATAGATTCTGATGCATGATTGGTCGCTGCGCAGAGAATATCCAGCGCGTACGTCAAAGAAACACAAGAGTCTCAGTAGCGGCTTAGAGGTAGCGACAGCGAACTAAGGACCGCTAGAAATGAATCACTTTCCAATTTGCCTTCTACTACTCAAAGTCTCCTCCTCTCCTCTCCACATCCTTACAGACGTTGCGACAGCGGTCGAGATCGGCAGTTTGCTGTTGAAAACAAAGGATCGGTCATCAGCGTCGACGAGACAGCCGCAGGATAAACGGGTGTGATATCTTTGACGACGAATCACGTGCGGAACATGTTTGCGCGGTACGGTGAGCATATATTGGTTGATTCTACTCATAAAACGAACCGGGACGTTCCCAGGATTTTGCTAGGACGCGCACATTATTTACTGGATCTGACACTATGTAATTGTCTGTCACAGGTACAACTATCAGCTTTGTACAATTATGGTAATAGATGGATTTGGTGAAGGTCAAATCGTCCGACAGTGGTTGTTTGAGGTAAATGGAGACTGGCATATGGACAAAGCACTGGAGCACCTCCAACATGCAAATCCTGATTCGTGGAAGGTGGTACGCGTTATAATCGTCGACAAAGATTTGAATGAGATTCGTGTTTTACGGTCTCACTTCAAAGAAGCACGGGTCTTAATCTGCCTATTTCATGTGATCAAATATCTAAAAGCGATGTCACGGAACCGTAAATTTGGAAAGATTGCGGAAGGAGATCATATTGCGCACGACATGGTTTATGCCGCGACCGAGGACGCCTACGAGGAAGGCTGCTGGGATTTGCAAGTTTTGTGACCGTATCGGCTTCTCTGGGTTTTACCAATAACTGAAATAAAAACTGGCATTCCTGCGTAGACATGTGGGTCATGTGCCGTCGAGCCAAAGAGTCCCATTACAAGAACCACACAAACAATCGACTAGAAAACTTCTTTGGAAAGTTTAAAGAAGGCGTCAATGGTAACAGCACGTCCAACTGCATTCAAGAGCTAATTGGTTCGGCAGCTCGATGTGAACTCGAATAATCATGACTGAAAGAACGCCTGGGGCGATTTCACAATGATAGCTACAACGAAGAGATGTCGAACGTTTTTTAGTCTCGACACATTGGGTGGCCCAGCAAATTAAGCCTGAGTCCACAAGTGTTGTGAACAAGTGTGATACCTACGCGTATATCGAAGATTTTGACGCTGCTATTGTGATTGTTAGAGGTGCTCATGCTGATCACAAAGTCAGCATTTAGGATTGGTCTTGCGATTGCAACTTTGCATCGTCAATGCGTCTCCCGTGCTGACACTCAATTGCGTACCGCAAACTCAAAGGAAAACCTGCCATCCCGTTGGCGCGCATCGACCCAAGGTATCGTATATAGATAGGCACATGTACCCTACAGTATTTGTCCTATGCAAATCCAGGATTTCCCTGTTTTCTAAATAGCATGTGTTCTTTGTAGATGGAAGGGAGTTCCTTCCGATACCGCCGCCGTTCCTCGATTCGAGTATCATGATTTCGACGAGGAAATGGAAAAGATTCTGAAGGCAAGGTCGTCGCATAAACGATACCGGGATGCTGTGAGCCTTTCACTTGATCGCATCTGAATGGGCTGATATTGACGACGAACATGAATAAAAAGAATTCTTGGATTTTGTTTTGTTCCAGTGGCGTATCGCTCGTCAGCGCAAACGCGTTTATGTCGCCAGTGATCAAGAGTCTGACGTTAGTGTTTCTACTCCGATGTTCAATGTTCCTGTGTCTCGCGAGATCCGCAGTCTTGATTTATCGCAGACACACAGCCTGTACTGGGAGGAGTTAGGCAATGTGACCATTGTGGTTCCAAAACGTGTCCAGATTCCGTCTCCACTGTGTCTTACGCAGACATATCTTGGTGCTCTAACGCCAACACAAGAGGCGTCTAACGAGGAGACACAAGAAGGCGTATCACTAAATACTGGAAAGATCTAGAAAATCCTGGATCATCGCTGGATGAAACGGAAGATGCAAGCATCCTTTCATGGGCATCAAGTCGTGTTGGGGAAGAGAATGATATTGAGCGCTACGTCGATTCAGACTCCGTCTTCGAGCCGTACGACGACTCGTTTTCATTCAAGTTAAATCCGAAGGCGAAAAAGAGTGGCAGACCAGCAATAGATGTCAAGAAGAGAACAAGCTCTGAGCGCAAAGATCGTATCCAGTTCAACACGACCGCTTAACAAAGAAGAAAAATGGGAGACATAACCCTCAAGGATTTGGTGAAGAATTATTGCCGACTAAGACATTGAAACGACTCTCTATAGTACCCACCAAGTGACAATGAAAACAAGAGACCAAGTTCCAGCAACTATTAAATTGTGTGGTAATCTAGGGCGCATTTGATGTCCTTCCCAAGATGCTGCTTGAAACGTCGATGCGCAAACTTCCAGTTGCGCTGTGGGTTGGAAGCCAAAGCCGAAGTGAGGGCAGTTAGATGACCAAAAAAACTCAAAGTGGAATGGAAAAGCAAGATGTGATCTCTATCGTGGGTGTTGGAATGTTTTCTCGTGAAACTATTGAAGATATGGCTTGATTGTGAGGCTTCGCGACGCTTGTGACGAGGCCATCTTGACTAGCAGGTGGTTATTAAACGAAGTGGCGTCTCGTGTTTCAGCGCACTTGCAGCGAGATGTGCTCACTTGCTCGGACACGATTGCGTCTATATTTCTGTACAGTATTCTTCCAGGTTTCAAACAGATTTCACAGTATCGATGCTGTATCGTGTACGACCGCCAATCTGGTTCAATGACGCTCTTATTCGAGCGATGTGCGAACGTTTACAGCAATCGTACAAGTTTATTCGATTCGCTGGAATCCCCACTGGTTATATAAACACCTCACGTCACAAGGAAGATCACAAGTTGAGCCAGTATATCAAGGGTCGCATTTCCCAGCTATCTTCCGGGCATGGCGTTTCAACCGTGCTTCTTGCCGTGAATTTTGGGAACACGCATCAGTGTGGAATAATGATCGCTTTTGCTGTCTTGCATATCTCTAAATCTCCTGAAGATCAATCAAGTTCGACGATGGCGAGACTCACAAGAGAGCAGCAGGCGCAGTTTTCTTTCGTCTTCGACTTGTGCGTAAAGACTTGAATTCCGATTATCTTGAAGCGCGCAATCCCGCGAGCATATGGACTAGCTTACGTCTGCGTTTCGGCACAGACCACAAGCAGACCATGTTGCATCTTCTCAACAATGAGTGGAACAAAATTTGTATCTACAAATTCAAGACTGTGACCGAGCTCACGACGTAGCTATATAGCATAGTCAGTGAACTGTCGTGGTGCTGAAGGAATTTAAGCGAATCTGAGAAGTTTGAAAAGACTCCAGTCGATGCCGATGGTCTTGGCGGATCCCGCCTGGGCCGCAGGCATGCTGAAAATGCTTATTAACACACTCAACACAACCTTGCCCATGAACAGCTCCGTGGTGTTGATGATCGTGTTGTGTAAGCCGTCCGCACGGATGCGGTCCGTGACCATCTCACGGTCGATAACTTGCGAGTACTAGTCGAAATAGTACGTTGCTGTCCACCGTCTCCTGCACGGGCATCTTGTTATCTTCACCCACGAACATGTGCACCAGACGCAAGTACTTGGGTATCTGCGCCTTTAGCTTCTGATTCTCGCTCTTGAAACAAGCGATCTGGGGTCTGCTTGCTGGCTCTGAGCAGACTCGCTCTGCTTGATCTCCTTCTGCGCTACCCCCTTCTCTTTCTCCTCGTCGTCACTGACGTCGCAGTCGAGGCAGTACATGAGCGGATCGTCCAGCAACACGGACTTGAGAAACGTCCTCGTCCTCAAGCGCCTCGGCCACAGCGCTGCCGTAGGCCGTGAACGAGTCCGACGTTTTCTTCCACTGGGCCTTGGGCTGAAGCTGGATGGCCACGACGTCGCCGTCGATCGCACGGTTGATGTTCTCTCGACCCTGGATGGGCACGTTGCGCTCAAGCCAGTGGTCGCGGTTGCAGCGGAGCACGTCCTGGAAAGAAGTGCTTGTTCTTGACCCCATGAGCAGCTCGGAGGACTTGAGATGCTCCGGGTACAGCGTCTTGTGCTTGCTGCTACTGGAGCTGGCATCCGATGCGGCGCCTTCGTTCGTCGCAGTCGTGGACATGAGGTCACGCAGCTCTGGGCACTCCTGCTCCAGCAACTTGATGAACTCGGCGATGGTCGTGCCGCTGGTCACGCGTGCTTCTGGGCATTGGCCAGATCCTCCGCGTTGTTGGCCACAAACAGCACCTTGACATTGCGACGCTTGAATTCCAGCAGGTGCGACGCGTACCACTGCCAAGCCATGGCCACAGCGCGGCGGTTGCGGTCCTCGTCGCTCTCGAGCTCACCGTCCTTGGCGTCGTCCTCGTTGCTGCTGCTGCAACTGCTCTGGGGCTCGCTGGGCAGCTAGCGCTTCTTCTGCACGAAGCTCACGCGGTGGTGCTCGTTCGCGAACACGATGAAGCGGCGGTTGGCGCTCATGAGCAGCGCTCGCAGGCGGTTGTACACACCCACGCCCGCTCCCAGACCGTCTTGAGGATGATCACGTCGGCGAAGATCTCGTGCGCCAGCTTCTTCTTGCGCGTGGAGAACTCCAGCAACCTGAACCTGGACATCCAGCCGGATGAGACCATCGAGCTGGTGGGCCCCAGCGGGTGCGCCAAGAGCTCAGTGACGGCTCTGTTACCATCAGTGGATCATGTACTTGTATGTGTCAAAGTATACCTCCCAAAACCGACAAAATCGACTTATCACCTCCTAAAATTAATTACCTATTATAATACGCACAACTGCTAAACTTAAATTTCGCACTTAGCACTACCAGCCCTCGACTCTAGTTTTCAGTATTATTAAGCAGATTCGGCAATAGTAAGAGTAAAATTAGGTGTAGTACTGGTCTTACCGTACATAGTACATATCGGGAGTAAGGGTTTCTGCCAGTTCCGTGCACTATTTCGTCGCCTCACACGTAAACGTCGATAATTCTATAGTTTAGACAAATCGAAACATATTTCCGTAAAGCCCGTGATTTGGTCAATTTTATGGTATTTGCGATATATTTTATAGGTTTAGCATGCGTTTAAAATGCTGTGGGTCACAGAGAATTTTTCTGGTAGCCAGGTCTGGACCTCACTTTATACAACTAAATACTCCCACAATTCAACTCCTGTCTCTCGAATAGATAGACCGGCAGACGAGGTAACCTGGCGAACAACTCAGTCGAACGACCCTTCAACCCCACGGCCAGAATGTTAACAATTAGAGTTCTATTCCTGGATGTCAGAGCTTATTCTGAACCCATCGGCCCGACTTAAAACCTTAAGCACCTGCTGTCTCTCAAGCTCCGACAGATCCACAGAAGCATCAAGCGCTTTGGCCGGCATCTCAAGCAGGCACAGACTGGAGTGTTGCAGCTCAGCGCACGGGACTCGGGGTGTCTAGTTTGGGGTCTTCTGCTGGAAGCAGGACTCTCGCCAAACGAGTTCGAGCGTGAAGGAGATTCACGTTCGAAACGCTCTTTACTGAAGCCTGTGCGCCGTTTAACAGCACCAACGGCAATCTGATGGTTGTATCGAGTGGCTTCTCATCAATCGAGCCAGAGGCTTTAACACAGTGCCAAACCGCCTCTCGAGATCCTTTCGTGTGCTTTCGAGCAGGCTTCTGTACATTTTCGCAATGCGTTGGTCACTTTTGCACCAGCTGATCGTTTCATTACCTCGCGTATTCTTTCCATGGATTCGTGTGCCACTCGATCTCCACAAAGGGACACTCGCCAGACCAGCCAGTCTACACTGAGTCCCACTGCGTCCCTCCAGTCACTTTGGTTTCTTTACTGAGTTATACAGGCAATTGCCAGACGGTCATTCCCAAATCTACTTGCCCAAGCTCAAGTTCCCAACCTCCTCCTCCCTCTTCCTTTGCTTCGAGATCAATGAATCTGCGTCGATCGCTGCTCTTCCTCTTCGCAGCCCTCGTGGCCGGAAACGCCCTGGCTGCTGTTGTCGACCCTGCCGTGCATCGCATACTGCGCTCTGAGGGCACTGTGGATGTGGTCGTGAGCACTCTGGACCTGAACGACCCCGTTCTAGCCATATTCGACCCGACCGCGTACTCCTCGCGCGCCACCATGATCACGGCCCTTAGGGACGCGCTCATCGCGTACAATCTGGTCGCGGTGTCAGACATTCTGGCCATCCTGCTGCCGCTCGTGACGCCCATTGTGCCGCTCTACGCGTCGTTCCAGAACTTCTGGATCTCGAACCAGATCTTCATCGAGGCGGCGTCACCGCTGCTGATCAATCTGCTGATTGCGCTGCCTTCTGTGGGCGAAGTGCGGCCGCAAGTGGTCGTGAACGTGGAACACGTGCAGATTGAGGAGGTTGTATCGTTCGCGGAAATGGCCGAGGCTGTGACATACCAGTGGGGAGTGAACAAGATCCAGGCTCCAAGTGTGATCGCTGCAGGCTACAGTGGCCAGGGCATTCGCGTCGGCAGCATCGACACCGGAGTGTTGAGCACACACCAGGCACTGGCCGGCAACTTCGGTGGTAATTTCAGCTGGTACGACGCCGAGAACAAGACGGCACTGCCGTACGACGGGAACGGCCATGGCACGCACACCATGGGCACGATCGCTGGCTCTGGAGGCATCGGCGTGGCTCCAGGCGCGACGTGGATGACTTGCAAGGGCTGCCGTTCCACTAGTTGTCCAGAGTCGGACCTCTTGGCGTGCGGTCAGTTCATCCTCTGCCCCACAAACCCGGCAGGCACGACCTCCAGCTGCGGCATGGCGCCACGTATTGTGAGCAACAGCTGGGGCGGCGGCCAGGGCGGCACCTGGTACTCGGCTGTGATCAACGCCTGGGTCAAAGTGGGCATCGTGCCGGTTTTCGCCATCGGTAATTCAGGGCCTACCTGTGCGACGGCGCAGTCGCCTGGAGATTACGCCAACGTGATCGGCGTGGGCTCTAGTACCAGTGCCGACGCGCTGTCCAGCTTCAGCTGCAAGGGCCCTTCGGTGCTTGGGCCGACCAAGCCAGATATCTCAGCGCCCGGATCGAGCGTGTACTCGGCCTGGAACACCGGGACCGCCGCGTATGCGACTGCCTCAGGCACTAGCATGTCCACGCCTCACGTGGCTGGGGCGTTGACGCTGATGCTGAGCGCCAATCCCAACCTGTCAATGAACAGTATGAAGTCTCTTTTGCTCAGCAACACCGACCGAACGGGCTTGAACGCGACCAACTACGTCTGCAA
>JAADVQ010000592.1:0-12317 GCA_023335835.1 Elongisporangium senticosum
GAGTCCGCTAGCGAAACCTCGTCCGAGTCCGAGCCGCTGCCATCCCCACCGGAAGCAGCATCCTGGCCTGCATCATTGCTCTCGTCGCTTGTGTCCTCGTCATCATCACTGCCGCTGCCACTTCCGGATCCGCTGTCGTCGTCCGCTTGTTTCCTGCTCGCAGCTGCAGTTCTGTCGTTCGCTGCGTTGCCACTGGCTTTGGCTGCTTTGGCGTTGCTTGCTCTTCGACCAGCAGCGTTCTTACCTCCAGAGTTGATCTCATGGCCGTTGTTGTTCGAGTCCAGCATGGCGTTCTCGATCTGGTCCTCCTGCTCACCGCGCAGGATCGCGAGCTCGTCGTCTCGGAACTTCTTCTGGAGCTTCTTCAGAGACCGGTCGTTCTCGGCCAGCTTCTTCATCTCGCGGCTGTTGTGCAGATCCAGCTCACGCTGCAGATAGTCCAGGTTGCGGAAGCGCTCGCAATAGATCTACGACAATGAGACTGGTGAGCGCATGCCTCGACGATAACTCAGGGAAAACCAGCGCCAAACGCACCGCATACTGCCTCTCCAGCTCCTTCTCGAGCTTCTCGTACTCGTCCATGAACGCTGGTCGGACATGTTGCAGACTCTTGAGCCGCTTCTCGCTACGCTCCAAGTCCGTCTGTGCCTTCTTGATCTTGGCAGACAGTGCTTTCTCCTCGGCCTCGAGCTCCACGCACTGGCGCTCGGTCATCTCGACCGTCTCCTGCGTGGACTGTACCAGCTCCTTGATGCTGCGCTCCAGGTACTTGCGCTCGCTGGACTGCTCGTTGTTGTTGGACAGCGCGTCCAGAAACCGCAGCGCCTGCTGCCGCACGTCGCGCACATCGAGCTCAGCATCCAGCAAATCGTATAGCCGAGCACCGCTCTGCGTGATGTCCGAGGACAGCTGTCGCGTGGCCTTGGGGTCCTTTACGCGGGAGCTGAGCAGGCTCTTGACCGAGACGTCGTCGTCGTCGTCGTCCGCTTCGAGCTTAGCCATATCGATGCGCGAGGCCTCGTACAGCACGCGCGCCAGCTTGATGAGCTCCTTGACCGCGAACCCGTCGGCCGCGTACAGCTTCTTGGCGTTGAGCCGGATGCGCGCCTTGGCCAGTACCTCGGACGCGATCTGCGTGAGGAACTCGATGCGGTCGTCCTCCGTATCGATCTCCTCCGAGACGCTCGACGTCGGGTCGTACTTCTTCACCATCCAGTACAGGCAGTCGGACACCAGTTCAAAGTTGGGCTTGCGGAAGTTCTCCATCGAGATTGGTCGCGGGTACCCGAGCGCTCGCATCATCTCGGTCAGATTGCGCAGCTCCCGGAACGACATGGCGGTCGGTTTATCGTTCTCCCTGTGGCTGGAATTGCGCGGGATCGGCAGCCCCTTCCAAAGCGGCGTCGGCGTTTCACATCCGCGAGATGTTTCAACGGACGTCACAGCTACTGCGCCCGCTCGCGCTTGCTTTCGTATCTGGCCAGCATCGTCGCGTTGCCGGATACTCCGCCCGTGTGCAGGTACATGATCTCACGAGGGGGGTTCGAGCCTTGTACCTGTGCCAGCGACGCAGGGTCTTCAAAGAGCGTCTGCCACGCGAAGCAGCCGTAGAGCAGATCGAACTCCACCAGCGTCTCGTGCAGGAGCTCGTGGTAGATGTCGAGCAGCGGCCACGAGAGGCGCCCGAAGCGGGATTTCATCTTCGGGTGCAGGATATTGGGCAGCGCCCTTTGTGGCAGCGAGCACGATGGAGAGAGCGACGCGAGGCTCTGGAGCTGCTGGCTGAGATACTCTGCGTCACCTACACAGGGAACCGCGAAGACGCGGATGCTTGGCAGCGTATGCTGCGCCAGATAAAAGGCCGTCGTGCCGGTGCCCGAAGGAACGACGACCGAGAACTCGCGCCTGAGATCGCTTCGCTGGACGTAGCCATTGATCTCCTGTGCGAGCACAGCGAGTCCGTCCTCCGCGTGGGCAAACGCTGCGCCCTGTGGGATCCACACGCTCTTGGCAGTCGACGCTTCTGGTTTCATCACCGATTCCAGGGCGCGTGTCTGTGCCACACGCTCGTAGTCGTCGCCCGAGAGCTCCACGTGTTGCATACCCAGCTGCAATGCGTGGGCCAGGTTCCCGTCCTGCTGCTTCATCCGCTGGGGGTCCTGACCTTCTCTCAAGTGCAGCGCACGGCTAAAGTACGTGAACGGAACCTGCTTGGCCTGTGCCACTTGCGCGATCGCCAGCATGGCATTGCTCTGCGTGCCGCCAAAGCTGTACAGATGCGCATCTGTCTCAAACAAACCAGCAGTGAGACGCGCATTCGATCATCGTGAAGGCGTGGTCTACTCACTGCGAAAGAACTCGGCGTCTTGCTGCAGCAGCCAGTAGAGCTTGCGTAGCTGTTGGGTGGTGGACATGACATTAGATAGCAGAACGAGCCTGTACCAGCAAGGATAGTACCTTGTTGCCTGCGAGATGGAACACGTCATCTCTCTTGACGTGCACGCGCGTGCCTCGGAAGCTCACGCTCGTGACGGGCGACACGAAGGCGTCCATGGCGGTCCGCCGCATCTTGATTGCGTTCCGGTTACGCTATCGGCAAGCCAGGGTTACGGATGAATAATCCGTTACGGATGTCGCACGAAGGTCGCTTGAGCGTAAACAGGCTCTTCCCCCTTTCGGCCGCAGCACAGTTCCTGGCGCGTGATCCCCATGCGGCGTCTGAGCTCTCGAGGTGCGTCTGCTGAGCTCTGCGCCTCTGTGCCTCCAGCTGCGCCTGTGCGTATGCGGTCGCTCTCTGTGTGCGGTCTCTGCGCCCAGCGGACTGGCCGAGAGAGAATGACAGAGAGAGCACGCGCGACGTCTCTGTTGCCTGTTGTTGCCTTGAAGCGACTGACTCGGCTTCTGTATGCTTCTCTGCCAAGCAGCCGGGGGAAAGAACTTCTCCATGAAGAGCGAGGAGGACATTGAGGAGCTGATGCACCAGCTCATTGGCCAGATCCAGTCCAAGCTCAAGAACGAGCTCAATCTGCGCGAGATCTTCATCCCCAACTCCAAGGCCGAGGCGCGCTGCAACATCTTCGTCTCGTCCAACTACGCCACGTGCAACAAGCTGTGCGTATTCCTGCAGCCAGGACCAGGTACGCTGCTGTTTGTTGCGCTCTCTTGGCGGCGCCAGAGTGACTGAGCCGTCGTGTGATCGCTCGTCTAGGCATGCAGCCAGGCATCTGGAGCCGCACGATCCACCCCAAGACGGGCTTCCAGGGCACCATGATCCCGTACCTCAAGACCGCCATCCAGGGCGGCTACGGCGTCGTGGTCATGAACCCCAGCACGAACTTCAGCACGGTCAACGGGCATCGCGCCAAGATCCTGCACTCGGGCACACCCGAGGACCACGTCGCGTACGTTTGGAAGAACTACATCATGCCCAACGCAGCGCAGGAGATCAGCTTCATCGTCCATGACAACGCAGGCATCCTGCTCAAAACCTTCCTGGCCACGATGTCGCCGCAGGACGAGCAGCGTCTCGGTGGCGTCGCATTCATCGAGTCGGCGCACCAAGTGAGCTCGGGCGATCCCCCCAACGTGCGCAGCATCTTGCGCGACAAGGCCGTGAACTTTGAAGCCTCGACGGACCCGATGTTCACGGTCATCGGCTCGTCCAAGGCTCGGCTCGGCTGCCTCTCACTCTCGGTCGGCCGCACCTCGGGCGAGGCCAACAACCGCGAGTGGACGGTGCACTCAGTCCAGACGTCGGCGTTCGTGTTCCTGCAATCCATCTCGAGCGGTATCGAGGCCTCACTGCGCGCCATTCGCGCCACGTTCCCCAACAAGCTCGTGGTGACCATCAACCGAGCGCGACTGACAGGCCAGCCGTACAACAACCCGTACGCTGTGCTCTTCTGCGTGGGCCAGAAGAAGGAGACGGTGGGCAATCACAAACACACGATGGATCCCGAGTGGAACCAGACGTTCTCGTTCCCCGTTACGTCCAGCAACGAGACCATGACCGTCACGGTCAAGGACAAGAACTTCCCCATGCACACGACGCTCGGGTATGTGGAGATCCCGATGAGCGAGGTCGGGCTCAATCGTGCCGATCGACGCTGGTTTTCTCTGCGAGACGACAAGGTCTCGAGCCAGCACGGCAACGGAGAGGTCGAGATGACGCTCGAGTGGGTGCATGACACGTTCGTCGCGCGCTCCGATTCGTTCATCCGTAGCAACCAGTCGAACGTGTCGATGGAAAGCTCCGGCATCCGTTCAAATGCGACGCAAAACAGCGGCACAGGCAACGAGCCGATCTGCTGCTACCTGTGCAAGAACACGTTTGTGCTACACCGCCGTCGCTACTGCCGCATGTGCTTGCGATTGGTGTGCGCGAGCTGCTCGGACCGATTGTTCCTTCCCGGATTCAGCGAGCCGAAGCGCGTTTGCTCTGGTTGCTGCGACCTGCAGATGATGCTGCACAACAAAATGCCGCGGCCGGGTCATGGAAATCATGGCCACGCAAGAGGTACGGCCGGTCCAGGAGCGCTGGCCGATGCTCGCATCCCGTCGGATGAGAAGATGGCCGAATACTCGCAGCGCATGGAGGCCATGCGCCAACGAGAGCTGGCGAAGGAGGCCGAGAAGAGGCCGATGACTATCGACGACTTCGATCTGATGAAGGTCGTCGGCCGTGGCGCCTTCGGCAAGGTATTGCTGGTCCGAAAGAAGGAGGGCAAGAACGCGGGCCATATTTATGCCATGAAGATCCTGGTCAAGTCGCACATCATCAAGAACGACCAGATCGAGAACACCAAGGCCGAGCAGCATATCCTGAAGGAGATCAACCACCCGTACGTTGTGCGGCTGCGCTACGCCTTCCAGAACGCTGACAAGCTGTATCTGATCATGGATTACTACCCCGGTGGCTCCATGTTCTACCATCTGCGCAAGTCCAAGCGGTTTTCGGAGGAGCGGACGCGCTTGTACATGGCGCAACTGCTCACAGCGCTGATGCATCTGCACAGCAAGCAGATCGCGTACCGTGATCTCAAGCTCGAGAATATCCTGATGGATCCCAAGGGCAACATCGCTCTGACGGATTTCGGTCTCTCGAAGGAAGGCCAGGTGATTGAGGGCGCTATCCGTGCCTCCCAGGCCGACTCTGGCATGAAAACCATCTGTGGCACGGCCGAGTACATGGCGCCTGAGTTGCTTCGTCACCAGCCGTACGGCAAGGTCGTGGATTGGTGGAGCTACGGGATCCTGCTCTTTGAGATGTTGACGGGCCGCACGCCGTTTGTGGATCGCAACCGGCGGCAGATGTTCAAGAACATCATGCAGTCGGAGGTGATCTACCCGTCGCACATCTCGGCCAACGCGCGATCGCTCATCTCCAAGCTGCTGAATCGCGACCCATCGCGACGACTCGGCGGAGGACCCAACGGCGGGCGTGACATCATGGCTCATCCGTTCTACGAATCCATCGACTGGGACAAGCTCATGCGCAAGGAGATCACGCCGCCGTTCATTCCCGAGGTCACGAGCGTCGACGATATCTCGAACGTGCCGGAGATGTTCCAGAACATGGCGGCCGTGGACTCGCCCGTGAACAAGAAGTCGGGCGAGGGCCATCACTTCGAGGACTTTTCGTACCAGGAGGAGACCTTCTTCCGGGCGTAGGAGTCTCCTGTTCTGTGAATAGGACGCACGAGAGGGAGCAACACGCTGTGTGTCGAGTGTATAAATTACGAGTGAGTGCGTCGAGACCTGCTCGCCTGCCTATCTTCTCTACTTCCACCAGTATAAACCCATTGAATATAAGCTGCTTGCATTCGATGTATGCAGAATGAATGGCTCGCTGACTCTAGACACGCGGCTTCTTGGGGGAAGACTCTCTATCAGCGGCATCAGCGCTCTTTACTGGATTGTCGCAGCGTGCGCGCTTCAAAGAGCTGGGAAGACAGGGGCCGATCACTTGAACGCCACCATCTACTTCTTCCTCAGCGGCTGCTGATTCCTTCTGGTCGTTTTCATCGCTCTCGCTTTGCTCCGCGAGCTTCTTGGCCAAGTGCGGAGGCATTTGAGGGCCGATGGCTGTTGCTGCTGACTGAGGCTTCTCTGCAGTCGGAGGCAGAGAGGGACCACATGGACCACGATTGGTCTTCTTGCCGCTTTGCAGTCGCTGGCCAAACTGCTTCAACTGGCAACGAAAGCTCTCATTCGGATTGGCCTACATGCATCAACAGACTCAGCCACAAGAACTGAGGCCACTAGCAGACACGAGTGGCCGACTCACGACTGGACGCATGGCCACGACCATGGCCATGGCATCGTCGAAGCTTTTGTCCTGGGTCTTCATGAGGTACGCCACCACCATGGACACGGAGCGACTCACTCCCTTGTTGCAGTGCACCAGGATCCGACCTATACACAAATGAGTCCATCAAGTGCGGATGCCGCTTGACTCTGGTAAGCAGCCGCTCTCTCTCTCTGGTATCATCAGCCCAAGCGCACGCTCACCATAGAACTTGGCATGGTCCATGAACGCGATGCAGCCTTCCAGCACACTGGAGATGTCCTCGGCCTTGCTGTCGTAGATCGCACAACGCCGGTATCTGTGTCATCCCCAATCAGTCCATCTATCCAATCGGTCCATGCTCAGCACCAGCCAACGCACGTGAGTTGCTTGTCCTTCTCGAAGAAGTTGGGTACGCCAGCCACAGGATCTACGCTCTTGGGTGGCGTCACGTTGAGCACGTGCGTCACGCCCAGGGCGCGCAGCAGCTCTCGGTCCTTGGCGTGGGCCTTGGAGCCCAGCAACAGATGCGGCAGCACCTCGCTCGGCTTGGCGTCGTCCATCTCTATGGCGCGAACTGATGAAAGGGTACGGTATGGTACCGGTATCGGACCGTAGAAACCCGCTCTCCCTTCATCATTGAGCGAGCCACGATGCCACGTGGGCTCTATGCGCTGCTGCTGCTGGTGCTCGTGTCGCTCGTGAGCGCCGAGGGCGTGGCCGACAAGTTCCGCGTGTCGCTGCGCGTGTACTTTCGCGCCTTCTGGTGCGTGCGCCCGCTCTGTCCGTCTTCCATTGGGATCTGCTGACTGATTCGCTGTTGTGCAAAAGCCCGGCGTGCCAGTGGTATGTGGGCGATCCGCTGCTGGAGCTCGTGCGCAATGAACAGTACGTGGAAGGGGCTACGAGATGAATGCATGGAGCGTGTGTGGAGGCTGACGTGCTGTCTGGTGGTGGTGGTGGTTATTAGATTCCGCAACATCCTGGATTTCAAGTAGGACGGATCGGTAGCTGCACTCTGTCTCTTGCGCATACTCACGCTGCTGCGTTCAGACTCTTCCCAGCTGCGGGCATGACCGAGAAGAACGGCGAGCTCAAGTGCGAAGGCGGCAAGCTCGAGTGCTCGGGCCACCGTGTGCAGGCCTGTGTCATCGACAAGGACCGCGACGACGTCGTCAAGTACCTCGGCAACATTGCGGTATACTCCACCTCTTGCTATAAATGCCCAACGCTCGCTCGTCAACTGAAGCTGGCTGTGGTGCTCTCAGTGCATTGAAGGCGATGAATCCGGCCAGGTGGGCGACTGGAAGTCCAAGATGAACAACTGCCTTACGCCCGAGGAGCGAGCGCTCGTGATGGAGTGCTACGAGAAGAAGAGCACGGACCTGCTGCTGGAGGTTGGCCTGTCCTGCCTTCCGTTCTGTTGTGGCATCTCTGCTCACACTTCTTGACTGCAGATGATCCGCAAAGAGCGATCCGGCAGTGTCTCCTGGATGCCTTATGTACGTCGTGCTCCGTCTTAAGAGCTTTGCACAGCCGACTAACGGGCCTCTTGAACCTGCAGACGCTTGTGGAGGAGAAGGTGCTTGGCTCTGCCACGCGAGGTGTGAGCTTGAAGGAGCTGGAAACGAACGTTTGCAGCGCCTACCGTGGCCCGCAACAGGTGATTAAACACACAAGCTCCAGCATCGCCAAGTGCTCTCGTGGGGATTAACGCGTCTATTGTTAGTTTTACCCAGACGTGTGCATGGAACTCGTGGGCGAGCAGAAGGAGATCGCGTCGGAAGAACCTGCTGCGGTCGCGAAAGAAAAAGCAGCTGCAGTCGCGGAGGAAGCTGCTCTGGCAGCCAAGGAGGACGAGGGCGAGTTGGAGCTGGACATTAAAGAGGAAGAAGACACCGCTCCCAGCGGCAAAGTGCGCTTTGAAATCTACTGGCGAGCGTTCTGGTACGGAACGACGTACACAGATATCGTTTGGTCTGGCTGCATCTGACTGCTTGCTCTTCCCAGCCCTGGTTGCATGGCTTTCATCACTCGACCGCTGCTGCAGCTCTTGAGCGACCCAGAGTATGTCTTGCGCGCCTCGTGCTCCCTGTATGGCAGTTTCTAATGACACTTGCGTGTGCTTCAGAGTCGCCGATGTCGTTGATTTCAGGTGCGTGTTGTCTAGGAGATCAACTGTGCAGTCATCTTTTCTAATCCACGTTTGCTTTGGTGCCGTATAGACCTGTTCCTGCAGCCGGCACGAAAATCGACAGTGCTGGTAACTTCGTCTGCGTCAAGGGCATGGTCGAGTGCACGGGCCACAAGTGGCTCAGCTGCGCCATTGACCAATTCCCGAAAGTCACGGAGCTCATTCAGTATTTGGCTGTACGTCAACATGGTGCCTTGCGCTCGTTGCTGTCCATCGTCGCACTAACTGATAGGTCCTTGTAGTGTATGGAGAGCAAGGACAACAAGGGAACGACGTGGGACGTGGTGATTGGCAAATGCTTCACGGGCGAAGCGTACAAGAAGATTTCGCAATGCTTCGAGACCAAGAGCTCCGCCCTGCTGAAAAAGGTGCGCATCATGCGAGGTAATGATCCACACCTTGAGTTGTCTGACGTGATGCAAAATTCTATGATTACAGCACGTTGAGCAGCGCAGCAAGGTGAATGCGCCATGGGTTCCCTACGTACGTCCTCTCGCTTGTGTTGTCTGGAGCTCAGGATGCTGACTGGGCTCTCTTTTTCTCAGGTAATCATCAATGGCACTCCGGTTGGCGATGCACACCACGGACTCTCGTACAAGCAAGTGCTGGATCCAGTCTGCAATGCCTTCAGTGGCCCTCAGGAGGTACGATGAAGCCAACTGGCATTTGACCTCTGCGATGACTGATGATGCCACTCGGTTGTGTAGAAGCGACCGAAGGCGTGCGAGCACAAGAACCTTCGCGACGAAGCTACGACGACTGACACCCAGCCCATGATCAAGCCATGTCCGCAGAAGAAAGAAGAGCCAGCTGGCAAGGGAGCCGTGTACGAAGATGCACCTGGCATCGGCGCACGCGTCATGGATGCAGCAGAGCAGGAGGGCAGAGCCGCCGCAGCTGCCGGCGAAGACTCGTCCTGGGGCCTCCAGTCGCTGCTGCTTCCTGGCATCTGCTTTGTTGTGGTGATTGTCCTTGCGCTCCGCTTCTCGGGAGACCACAAGAAGTACGCCTAAGTCATGGTTGGTAGGTACGATTCTGTGCATCGGATAGTGTGTGCTCTGCATGGTGTACATTACAAATGTGGAAAGCCTATGATTCGATAGCATTTGAACCCATTCAAAGACATTGGTTGCACATATCTCAATCGGTTATTGCTCGGAAACACGTTCCGATTCGGATCAAACCAATTCCGTCTAGTTGCGTACTTCTCTTTCCCGAGTCAAACATCCTCATCACATGCTGTTGTTATCTTGTTTTGTCTGCTCTGATCTCTACTGTAGCACCCTAACTGCCGTTCACACCTAAATTATCAAAGTAAATGCAAATCGATCACAGCAGTCCTTCCTCGTCCACATTGGCTGCTACGTCATCGCTGCTGCCTAACTGGTCGTCCGCGTGCAATCGTGCTCTTCTACTGGTCTCTTTCGTCGTGGTCGTTTCGACGGTCTCGCTCGCATCTGCTTGCTGCTGTTCCACCACTTGCACTAGCGACTCGTCAACGTCATCTACGGCCGAGGGATCGAATAAATGATACTTCAGGGCGTCCGGGAATTTGTCTCCGAGAAGTGCAGCCAGCGCCAGCATCAGCTCCTTGCGCTCCTGTCGCCGCTGGGTCTCTTTCTCACGTCGTCGAATATCTCGGTCGATCTGTTCTTTCCGCCGCAGCTCCTTCTCCACCTCATACCGCCGCGTCATCTCTTCCTGTTGAGCGATCATGTACTGCAGCATGATCTCCATGGAGCTCAAGGACGAGTCCTGCATGAAGCGAGGGATAGACGGCGGCGTCATCATGGACGCGAACGAAGCAGAGGTCAAAGAAGAGCCCCCCTGAACGGCTGCGAACTGCCGGGGCGACGTCGGTGGGCCAGACAACAGCGGAGCCGCCGCCGCCAGGTCGGCAGCTCCGCTGGTCATCAGGTCCCGCTCTCGATGTTCCTGGTGGATCGAAAAGAGCACCTGCTCCATCTTCCGCTTCTTGCGCTCCTTCCGCACGCGATCGCTCTCACTCAGCATCTGCTCCTCAATTGTACGCCGTTTGCGTTCGATACTGTGCTTGAGCATGTTGATGATTCCGGACGTGGATGCCACTTGCGGCGGTGAAGACTGAGGCAGCATCGCAGTAGCCGCATTGAGCGTGGTGGGACTCGCGTAGGCACTCGAAGCAGCAACATTGCTGGAAAGCATGTCGATGGACTCGCTGGACGCCCGCTTGACGCGCATCGTGCGGTGGTATTCCTCCTCCATCTGGCTCAGCTTGGCCGATATATCCCGCGCGTCTTCCTCTGCATCCGAGTCGTTCATGTCGACACTTTGCAGACCGATGGCCGACGACGACGCGTCACTGGTTCGTGGCTGCTGCGCTTGCTTCTGCTGCTCGTCGTAGCTGGACGGCAGGCTGGCCGCGTCAATCACGTCCTTGGAGCTCTCGTGGGTGGACCGGTAGAGGTCCTCTGAGCCATCAAGCCGATCACTGTCCAAGTCCACGGACATGCCGCCGTCGGCTGCGCCACTGGCGTACGGATCCTCTACCGCCGTTTGGCCGTCCACTCGAGTGGCTCGTGCCGCTGGGTTGTTCTGGGCTTCGTCCTTCGGTCTCTGAGCTTCGTCCAGCACGTCCAGTGACGCCGTCGCGGAGCCAGGATGGCTGTGGTGCTCGGAATGCGTATCGATCTCGCTGTGCGTGTCGCTCTGCTGCTCCAATTGCGCTCGCTCCGTGCGTTGGTTGATGAGATGGCGCAGCTCCTTAGCCTCGGCCACGTAGGACGGCATCTTCCCGCCGGCGCTAGCGCGCGAGCAGTACATCTTCTTGAACTTGCGCTTGAGGCTCTCGACCTCGCGGTACGGGATCGACTCGGGCCGCATGTAGTTAAACTGGTAGGCCACGTGGAGCCAGTCCTCGCCCACGACGGGCATCACGAGCCGGACCTTGGCGTTCAGCCGCCGCATCTCATCCACAGAGTAGTTTACGGTGCCAAACTTGCTGCTCGGCCGGCCGGTCTTGGACCGGGTCGTCGGGCCGCCCGCGGCTCCCCCGCCAGTGCCGCCCGAGAGGCGTTTGGTTGCAGAGGGCGAGGCCATGGCGCTAGGACTCGGATCCGGGCTAGCACTCGTGCTGGCGCTGCTGTTGGGATGAGCAGACGGCTGGTCTGCCGTCGATGGATCCAGTGCCAGTGTATGGCCGGCCCCAGTCGCCATGGCGGCGGCCGCACTCCCGCCACTGCGCGTCATGCCACTTGCTGAGCGCACTGTTATGGTGGCTGGCGATATTCACTGAAGTACGCATATTTGTTGCTGGTAATTACGGTTCTAGTACAAGTATGCTGATGATTTTACATATCCATGAGCAGCATCGAGATCTACAGTGATACCTCCATTCAGGGAAACAGGCGTTCGCTCCGGGAGACAACAACAAGAGAAGAAGGATGCCGGACTACAAGGAGGCTGATCAGCTGCGTCGCTCTGGCAGCGTGGGCGGGGACGGCAATGGGAGCCCCGGGCCGAATGCGCTGCTCAAGGGCGAGAGCGTGGTCTCGTTCGACTCGTGGGTCGTGCCAAAGCTCAAGAAAGAGTGGAGCTCGAGCGAACTGGGCAGTCTGCTGTCCAGGGACAAGCTCTCGAAGGCCGTGGGTTGCTTCTGTGTGCTCGAGCCGCCCATCAAGGTCCGCTTCCTGCTGTCGTTCCTAAGCATGCGTCGAGAGGACTTTGAAGAGAGCAAGCTGGCCCTGGTGGAGATCATTGACGCCGCCGAGAACGACTCGGAAGAGGTAACGAGCCGTTGCTAGTCCGTTGGAGGCATGTCAAATACTGATGCGAGTGGCTTTTCCGTAGTGGGTGAAA
>JAADVQ010000593.1:0-12316 GCA_023335835.1 Elongisporangium senticosum
CGCCATACCACGTGACGTGTCGATGGTCATGCGAAGCAGGGGCTTGGCCCACGTGAGTTTGTTCTCCGGGTTGCGAAGGACCGAGAACAAGTCGCCGCGCTCGAGGAATTCGGTCACAAAGCAGCTAAAAAGACATGGCGAGAGTCAGAACAGCAGCAGGCAGAAAAAGGATGTCTGTCCACGGACTCTCTCGACGTACATGTTTGAGTAGGAGTTCCAACTTGCTCCAATGAACTACGAGCAAGAGGAATAATGGCATGAACACTCTTCCGTCACAACCACAACCAACCAACTCCCGGCCTTTCCGTACCTGTACGATGTTGGGGTGGCGAAGGTTCATCATGAGCTGGATCTCGTCGCCAAACATGCGCAGGTTGTCTTCGTTGATCTTGTTTCGCAGCATGCGCTTGACCACTACGGGCGTGCCGCAGTACGTGCCCTTGATGACCTCGCCGAAGGCGCCGGCGCCGATGATCTTCTGCAGCTTGAGGTCGTTAAAGTTGATCTCTGCCATTCGGAGACCCTTGTTACTCTCGAGCATCGTCTCGACCACGTTCTTCTCCTTGTCCTTGAACTCCTGGAAGTCCACGGTGTCGTTGCGCGCGCGGTCGCGGCCTCCGCTCGAGCGTGGCGGCCGTGTGCGTCCCGCGGTCTTGGTTTCGCGCGTCGTGGTGGCCGAGCTGCTGGGTTCGTAGTTGGACGTAGACGTCGTCTGCTGCTGGCGCGACGGACGGCCGCCGGCGTTGGTCGAGGCCGAGGCCGGCGTGGCGTCGATCATGGGCTCATCCAGGCGAGCGCTTTTGCTCACGGCCGTGGAGCTCTTGGACGCGCAGCCGCCCATGGTCCTCCTTCCTTTCTCGAGACAGACGACCGACGGGAATGCGCCACGCTCGCTGCGCTTCTGCCGGGAATTTGCGAAAATGCCCCTCGGCCCGACTCTTTTTTGCAAGAATTGTCCAAAACGTCCCTGTTCTGTTGCCCATCTCCCTCGCTGATGGCGGTGTCGCGTCCTGTGGACCACACCATGCCTGTTGCGTGACAATCTCGACTCCCAGGAAGTCATTTTTGGGTACATACATATTGGTTAGGGCAGGGCGGAAGAGGCTGATGATGGCAGAGCCGCCGCCAGCGTGCGTACGTCCACGCCGCTCTTGCGCGCCTGCTCGAGCAGACTCAGCAGGTCGCTTTGCAGACTGGCGGCCTTGGCGCGCTCCTGCTCCGCCTGCTCCTTGCTGCGCTCTTCGTCCAGACTGGACAGCGCCAGCTTCATGACCGGAGTTAGTATACGCTTGTACCCCACGAGAGGGTTGGATAGAAGGACGCACCATTTCCACCAGGAGCTGGCACTTGAACTTCTCCATGTTGGATTCCTCCGTCATGCGCGCGCACTTCTGTCGCAACTGCGCGTTCTCCGTCTCTAGCCCCGCGTTCTTCTCCATCATCTGCTTGAGCTTCTGCGTGCACTCCTGCAGCGTCGCGTGCTCTGCATGCAGCCATCCAGTCCAAACCATCATGTTCCCATTAGTCAGTCACGAGCCGAAAGATCGCTTCGAGCGCACGACAGTAGCGTGACGTACCCAGTCCCCACTGGCCCTTGGCGTCCATCGCCAGTACCGCTCCCCCCAGCGCCAGTCGGATGGGAATCTCTCTACTGGCGCCGTTCTCTGCGGTCGTGTCCATGGCCTTGGCCAGCGGCGTCGTCTGCGGCGAGGCAGCGGCCTCCATCTCGCTTTGAGCCTTCAACATGGAGCCGCGAGATCGCTTTGGCCAGGGGATTGTCATGAGGTTTTGAGGTTTTATAGGCTGGACGGCTCCCTCCCAAATAATATCCGTCCACCCAACGAACCACAGGCAGCCGAGCAAGAGGGAGCAGGTGCCATGCCGGACAGAGGGCCGCCGCCGCCACCGCCGCCGCTCCAGGGCGTGCACCACCACGGCGCCAATGGGGATGCAGCGCCCGCCGCAGCTCAACCCTTCGCCCAGCAGCTCAAGCCGCAGCTGTCGGCCGACGAGAAGCAGAAGAAAGCGCTGGACGAGCGCAGTCGCCGCTGGGCCAAGATGAACGCCAAGCGCTACGGCGAGAAGCGCAAGTTCGGCTTCGTGGAGTCCGTGAAGGACGACATGCCACCGGAGCACGTGCGCAAGATCATCAAGGACCACGGCGACATGAGCTCCAAGAAGTTCCGCCACGACAAGCGCGTGTATCTCGGCGCGCTCAAGTACGTGCCGCATGCGCTGTTTAAGCTGCTAGAGAACATGCCCATGCCCTGGGAGCAGGTCAAGGACGTCAAGGTGCTGTACCACATCACCGGCGCCATCACGTTCGTGAACGAGGTGCCGTGGGTGATCGAGCCGGTGTACATTGCGCAATGGGGCACCATGTGGATCATGATGCGTCGTGAGAAGCGCGACCGTCGCCATTTCAAGCGCATGCGCTTCCCGCCATTCGACGACGAAGAGCCGCCGCTCGACTATGGTGATAACATCCTGGACATTGAGCCGTCCGAGGCGATCACCATGGAGCTCGACGAGGACGACGACGAGGCCGTGATCGAATGGCTGTACGACTCCAAGCCGCTGCTCAGCACCAAGTTCGTGAACGGCCCCAGCTATCGCAAGTGGCGCCTGCCGGTGCCGATCATGGCGAATCTGCATCGTCTCGCTGGCCAGCTGATGAGCGATCTGATTGACCCCAACTACGAGTATTTATTCGACAAGCAGTCGTTCTTCACGGCCAAGGCGCTGAACGTGGCCATCCCCGGAGGACCCAAGTTTGAGCCTCTGTATCGCGATCTGGATGACGACGACGAAGACTGGAACGAATTCAACGACATCAACAAGATCATCATTCGCCACCAGATCCGAACGGAGTACAAGGTCGCGTTCCCGTTCCTCTACAACAGCCGACCTCGCTCGGTGCACGTTCAGCCGTACCACACGCCAGTGCTGTGCTACATCAAGGCTGAAGACCCGGACCTCCCGGCATTCTACTTCGATCCGATTGTTAACCCAATCTCGCATTTCCGCGCGAACCGTGTGGAGAAGCGCAAGACAGAGGACGACGAAGAAGACGACGAAGAGTTCCAGATGCCCATGGGATTTGCGCCTCTCTTGACTGAGGAGCCGCTGTACAACGAAAACACGGCCAATGGCATTGCGTTGTATTGGGCCCCGCGCCCATTCCACCTCCGCACTGGACGCACTCGACGTGCTATTGATGTGCCGCTTGTGAACAAGTGGTTCCAAGAACACTGCCCACCTGGCCAGCCGGTGAAAGTGCGTGTGAGTTACCAGAAACTGCTGAAGTGCTGGGTGCTTAACTCGCTGCACCATCGCGCGCCGAAGGCGTTGAACAAGAAGTACTTATTCAAGTCCTTGAAATCGACCAAGTTCTTCCAGAGCACGGAATTGGACTGGGTGGAAGCAGGTCTCCAGGTCTGTCGCCAGGGCTACAACATGCTGAATCTGCTCATTCATCGCAAGAACCTGAACTATTTGCATCTGGATTACAACTTCAATCTCAAGCCTATCAAGACATTGACCACGAAGGAGCGAAAGAAGTCGCGTTTCGGAAACGCTTTCCACTTGACCCGAGAGATTTTGCGTCTGACCAAGTTGATTGTCGATGCGCACGTGCAGTACCGCCTTGGTAACGTGGATGCTTTCCAACTGGCAGATGGCTTGCAGTACATTTTTGCCCACGTGGGTCAGCTCACGGGCATGTACCGCTACAAGTACCGTTTGATGCGTCAGATCCGCATGTGCAAGGATCTCAAGCATCTGATCTACTACCGCTTCAACACTGGTCCTGTTGGCAAGGGCCCTGGTTGTGGTTTCTGGGCACCTGGCTGGCGTGTCTGGTTGTTTTTCCTGCGTGGTATTGTTCCTTTGCTGGAACGCTGGCTCGGTAACTTGCTTGCTCGACAGTTTGAAGGTCGTCACTCCAAGGGCGTTGCAAAGACAGTTACGAAGCAGCGTGTTGAAAGTCATTTCGATCTGGAGCTGCGTGCTGCTGTGATGCACGATATTCTTGATATGATGCCTGAAGGAGTCAAGGTCAACAAATCGCGTACGATCCTGCAGCACTTGAGCGAAGCCTGGCGTTGCTGGAAGGCTAACATCCCGTGGAAGGTACCAGGACTCCCTGCTCCGATCGAGAACATGATTCTGCGTTACGTGAAATCGAAGGCAGATTGGTGGACAAATGTTGCCCACTACAACCGTGAACGTATCAAACGTGGTGCAACTGTCGACAAGACGGTTTGCAAGAAAAACCTTGGTCGTTTGACCCGATTGTGGTTGAAGGCTGAACAGGAACGTCAGCACAACTACCTCAAGGATGGTCCATATGTCTCTGCCGAAGAAGCAGTCGCGGTATACACGACCACAGTGCACTGGCTGGAAAGTCGAAAGTTCGCGCCTATTCCGTTCCCCCCGCTTTCGTACAAGCACGACACGAAATTGTTGATTCTAGCTCTGGAACGTCTGAAGGAAAATTACTCGGTCAACAGCAGACTGAATCAGTCGCAGCGTGAAGAGCTGGGCCTGATTGAGCAAGCCTATGACAATCCGCATGAAGCACTTTCTCGAATTAAGCGTCACTTGTTGACCCAACGAGCCTTCAAGGAGGTACACATTGAATTCATGGACCTTTACAGCCATTTGATCCCTGTGTACGATATTGAACCCTTGGAGAAGATCACCGATGCCTACTTGGATCAGTACTTGTGGTACGAAGCCGATAAGCGTCATCTCTTCCCTAACTGGATCAAGCCTAGCGACTCTGAACCGCCTCCGCTTTTGGTGTACAAGTGGTGCCAAGGAATAAACAACCTTCACAACGTGTGGGAGACTAGTCAAGAGGAATGCGTCGTTATGCTTGAGACCAAGTTGGAGAAGGTGTACGAAAAGATCGATCTGACACTTCTGAACCGCTTGCTGCGTTTGATTCTGGATCACAACATTGCTGACTACATGACTGCGAAGAACAATATTGTGATTGCCTACAAGGATATGATGCACACGAACTCCTACGGTCTCATTCGTGGCCTGCAGTTTGGCTCGTTTATCTTCCAGTACTATGGTTTAATTATCGACTTGCTGCTGCTTGGCTTGACGCGTGCTTCCGAAATTGCTGGCCCGCCAGAACTCCCGAACGAATACCTGTCTTTCAAGGATACCTCATCCGAGACGCGCCACCCAATTCGTTTGTACACGCGCTACATTGACAAAATTTACGTGCTCTTCAGATTTGATGCGGAAGACTCGCGAGATCTGATTCAACGTTACTTGACCGAGCATCCCGATCCCAACAACGAGAATATTGTTGGATACAATAACAAGAAGTGTTGGCCCAGAGACGCACGAATGCGCTTGATGAAACATGATGTAAATCTTGGACGAGCGACGTTTTGGGACATGAAGAATCGTCTTCCACGTTCGATGACCACGTTTGATTGGGACAACAGCTTCGTGTCAGTGTACTCGAAGGACAATCCGAATGTCCTTTTCAACATGAGCGGTTTTGAAATTCGTATCCTCCCGAAGTGCCGAGCTATTGATGAAGATTTTACGCACAAGGATGGAGTGTGGATCTTGCAAAATGAAACAACGAAGGAACGAACAGCTCAGGCATACTTGCGAGTAGACAATGAATCCCTGCGCTCGTTTGAAAACCGTATTCGACAAATTCTCATGTCGTCCGGTAGTACGACATTTACCAAGGTTGCCAACAAGTGGAACTCCGCTTTGATTGGATTAATGACTTACTACCGTGAATCTGTCGTGCAAACTCAAGAGCTTTTGGATCTGCTTGTCAAGTGCGAAAACAAAATGCAGACTCGTATCAAGATCGGTTTGAACTCCAAGATGCCATCTCGTTTCCCGCCTGTCGTATTTTACACCCCGAAAGAATTGGGCGGTCTCGGCATGCTCTCGATGGGCCACGTCTTGATCCCGCAATCAGATTTGCGCTATTCCAAGCAAACTGATGGTGGTGGTGTGACGCACTTCAGATCTGGCATGTCGCACGAGGAAGATCAGTTAATTCCCAACTTGTTCCGGTACTTGCAGCCTTGGGAGTCTGAATTTATTGACTCTCAGAGAGTTTGGGCTGAGTACGCACTCAAGCGTCAAGAAGCCAATGCTCAAAACCGTCGTCTTACTTTGGAAGATCTGGAGGATTCATGGGATCGTGGTATTCCTCGTATCAACACGCTATTCCAAAAGGATCGCCACACACTTGCTTACGACAAGGGTTGGCGAGTACGCACCGACTTCAAGCGTTACCAGGTGATGCGACAAAATCCGTTCTGGTGGACCCACCAACGCCACGATGGTAAACTGTGGAACCTCAACAACTATCGTACGGATATGATCCAAGCACTTGGTGGCGTCGAAGGTATTCTGGAGCATACTTTGTTCAAGGGCACATACTTCCCAACCTGGGAAGGTTTGTTCTGGGAGAAGGCTTCCGGCTTCGAAGAGAGTATGAAGTACAAAAAGCTCACAAACGCTCAGCGATCAGGTCTCAACCAGATTCCGAACCGTCGTTTTACGCTGTGGTGGTCCCCAACGATCAACCGAGCCAACGTTTACGTTGGTTTCCAGGTGCAGCTGGATCTGACGGGTATTTTCATGCACGGCAAGATTCCAACGCTGAAGATTTCTCTGATCCAAATCTTCCGAGCCCATTTGTGGCAAAAGATTCACGAGTCGCTGGTGATGGATTTGTGCCAAGTGTTTGACCAAGAGCTGGATGCTCTGGAAATTGAGAACGTGCAGAAGGAAACCATTCACCCTCGTAAGTCGTACAAGATGAACTCGTCGTGTGCAGATATTCTGCTGTTCGCAGCATACAAGTGGCAAATGGGACGTCCGACTCTTCTACACGATACGAAGGATAGCTACGATGGATCGACAAGCACCAAGTACTGGATCGATGTGCAACTGCGATGGGGTGATTTCGATTCCCACGATATTGAGCGATACTCTCGCGCGAAGTTCTTGGATTACACGACGGACAACATGACCATCTACCCATCTCCGACTGGTGTACTGCTTTCCGTTGATCTAGCATACAACTTGTACTCTGGTTACGGTAACTGGTTCCCAGGATGTAAGCCTCTGATGCAGCAAGCTATGGCGAAGATTATGAAGGCGAACCCGGCTCTGTATGTGCTCCGAGAGCGTATTCGTAAGGGCCTGCAGCTGTATTCATCCGAGCCGACGGAACCTTACCTGTCTAGCCAGAACTACGGCGAGCTGTTCTCTAACCAAATCATCTGGTTCGTCGACGATACCAATGTGTACCGCGTGACCATCCACAAGACATTCGAGGGCAACCTGACTACCAAGCCGATCAATGGTGCCATCTTCATTTTCAACCCCCGAACGGGTCAGTTGTTCCTCAAGATCATCCACACGTCCGTGTGGGCGGGCCAAAAGCGTCTGGGCCAACTGGCCAAATGGAAGACCGCTGAAGAAGTGGCGGCCTTGATTCGGTCTTTGCCCGTGGAAGAACAACCGAAGCAAATTATTGTGACCCGTAAGGGTATGCTGGATCCTTTGGAGGTGCACTTGCTGGACTTCCCCAATATCGTGATCAAGGGAAGTGAACTGCAGCTGCCCTTCCAGGCCTGTCTGAAGGTCGAGAAGTTCGGTGATTTGATCCTGAAGGCCACTGAACCCCAAATGGTGTTGTTCAACATTTACGATGACTGGCTCAACACTATCACGTCGTACACCGCCTTCTCTCGACTGATTCTGATTCTGCGTGCCCTTCACGTGAGTAATGATCGTACCAAGGTGATTCTCCGTCCGGATGCAGAGACCACGACTCAGCCGCATCACATCTGGCCATCTCTGACTGATGAGCAGTGGCTCAAGGTGGAAGTGCAGCTCAAGGATCTCATCTTGGGCGATTACGGCAAGAAGAACAATGTGAATGTGGCGTCGCTGACGCAGTCGGAGATTCGTGATATCATTCTGGGTATGGAGATTTCCGCCCCATCCCTCCAGCGCCAGCAGGTGGCTGAGATTGAGAAGCAGGCTCGCGAACAAAGTCAGTTGACAGCGGTGACTACCAAGACTGTGAACGTTCACGGTGATGAAATGGTCATCACGACGACCAGTCAGTACGAACAGCACTCGTTTGCCTCCAAGACCGACTGGCGCGTGCGAGCCATTTCGGCCACAAACCTGCACCTGCGTACCAACCACATCTACGTGTCTTCTGACGACATTCGTGAGACTGGATACACGTATGTTCTTCCGAAGAACGTGCTGAACAAGTTCATCACTGTTGCTGACCTTCGCACCCAAGTTTGCGGCTTTATCTACGGCGTCAGTCCTCCGGACAACCCGCAGGTGAAGGAGATCCGCTGCATCGTGATGCCACCACAGCTAGGAACGCACCAGAACGTGTCGGTGCCGATTCAGCTCCCCCAGCACGAATACCTGGAAGGCATGGAAGCTTTGGGCTGGATCCACACGCAGCCGAGCGAACTCCCGCACCTTCCGCCTCAAGATGTGACCTTTCAGTCCAAAATCATGTCAGAAAATACGGCCTGGGATGGCGAGAAGACGATCGTGATCACGTGCAGGTGCGTTTGTAGCACCGTGCCTTTGGTGTTGGCCTTATCCTTGTGTCTAACTCGTTTGTGTGCTTTTCTTATGCAGCTTTACGCCTGGTTCGTGCTCACTGACAGCCTACAAGCTCACGCCTGGCGGATACGAATGGGGTCGCCAGAACAAGGACAGCGGCGCCAATCCGGCCGGATTCGCGCCCACGCACTACGAGAAGGTGCAGATGCTGCTCTCGGACCGGTTCCTGGGCTTCTACATGGTGCCGGAGAACGACGTGTGGAACTACAATTTCATGGGCGTGAAGCACAACACGGGCATGAAGTACGACCTGAAGCTGGGCAACCCGAAGGAGTTCTACCACGAGAGCCACCGCAAGACGCACTTCATGAACTTCAGCGCACTAGAAGCCACGGAGGAGGAGGCCACGGCCATGGACGAGGAGCAGCAGGACGTGTTTGCTTGATCCAACACCTCTCTCTATACATTAATAAAAGAACCCTCGGTTCACCTATCTCAGTACTTCCAATGTTCTTTTATTCCGTGGCGGTGTTCCGCATTTCCCGAATCCAAAGACCGAGAGGAGAGAGAACCAGCGCGTGCGGCCCAGAAAGACTCGGTCATGGACGCGCGGCTCAAGGACAACAAGTCTTCGCTCGCGCATCGCGCGCAGCAGAAGTACAAGTGAGTATCCTGCGCATCTGCCTTGTTCGACGTGTTCACCGCTATCTCCTCTGCCGGTGTGCGCACTCTCGCGCTCTGGTGTGAGCTCCAGCGCGAGAGGCAACGGGGGGAAACCTATATCTCGAGATCCCACTGACGCACTCTTTTGTCTGGGATTCCTAGTGCGGGCAAGTACGTGGAGGCCATTGACGCGCTGCAGAAGTTGTCGGAGGAGATCGCGCCCGACCGCGACCTCAAGGTGCAGCACAATCTCGTGCTGGCGGCCTTCGTGTCGGGCAAGTACTCGTCCACGGAGTTCGAGCAGAACCTGCGCAATCTGTTGAGCCTCGTGGCGGACGATATGGGCAAGCAGCGCAAGGGCGGCAACGGAGACGACGGCAGCGGGTCACTTGAGCGCGAATCGTCCTTTGTGCGCTACAATCTGGCGGCCAATTTGTTCCAGCAGAAGCAGTACGCGGCGGCCAGCGCCGTGCTGGAGGTGCTCATGCGCAACATCGAGCCCATCGACGAGGAAGTGGCCATGCACGTGTGCTTTTTGTACCTGGACATCATTCTGCACAGCAGTCGCGGCTGCGTCGTTACGGAACAGGAGCGCTTGTCCACGGTCAAGAAGGCGCAGTCAATTGTCGCGTATCTGGAGAAACCGCACGGCTTCAACGGCCAAGTGGTGACGCCTCATGCAGAGGAAGCCAGCAACGCAGCGAACAACGACGGAGCAGCTACGGATGCGGACAAGCAGCCGCGCAAAGACTCGATCGACACCATCGAGTTCCGCTTCCGCCTACACCTGTACAAGGCCAAGCTCAATCTGCTGCAGGTCAACTTGAAAACCGCCAAGAAAGAAGTCAAGTCGGCCCTGGAGATCTTCCAGAAGGAGATCAAGTCTCGCGAACGCAGTGCTGAGGAGAGCAGCACCCGCGCGACCACTGGGGCCAATGCGGCCACGGAGAAAACGTCCACGGCGATCGGCCACCCCAGTCTGGCTGTGCAGAACTCGACGGCGTTGTTCCTGAAGGCCAATCTGGAGTATTTAAGAAAGAACTACAAGAAGTGTGTCAAGCTGCTGGCGTCGTGTACGAAGGAAGCCGTGGATGAGGTACGTCGGCTTGTTTGGTTATCTGGTTGTGGGCTCATTGCTGATTGATTGCTCGTCTGCCCACAGAGTGTGTTCTTGAACAATATGGGCTGCATTCACTACCAGTTGGGCCAGCGAAAGGCTGCGCAGTCCTATTTCGCTCGAGCACTGGCGGCATCGGCTAACACGAAGAAGCCGTTGGGCGAAGCCACTGTTATCAATGTACGCTGACCGCCTGATGAATCTGTCGTGAACAGTATGATCGCTCACGTCGCTTTGATGTTAGACGTCGTCTCAATACGAGATCCTCTATAACAATGGTGTCCAGTACCTGCTTCAGGGCGAATACACGCTGGCGTTCCGCTGCTTGCATGCGTCGTCGCGAATGTTTTTCAACCGCCCCAAGCTTTGGCTTCGAATGGGTGAGTGCTGCACGGCGGCATTCGCTCAGCAGCAAAAGATCGCGGCGCTAGCAGGAAACAAGAGCGGATTAATTCAAGGCATCGTTGGCTCTGGCGCACACCGTCGCGTGATGCTGTCGACCAAGCTGCCCATGTCTGCTTCCCAAGACATTGAGTTGCCGGAGAAGAAGAATAACAACAACGTGCACGCATCGAATGGCCCGGATGGTAAGGACTTTGCGTCAGATCAGTACCAGATGTGAGCCTGACGAGTACCTGTCTGTTTGATGTCCAGGTGCACCTAAAATGAACTTGCCGTTCGCCGCCAAGTGCTTCAAGAACGTGGTGCTGCTGTGCAACCAGCTTCTAGAGTCTTCCAAAATGAATAGCGACAGTGCTCTGTTCGGGGGATTTCCTCCGCTTGGTAGCAATGGGGCCTCGGCAGAGAGTCCTGACTCGGCTGAGCTGAATGTCGAAGCCCTGGATGTATTGCGTCAGAAGGCGTTGGTCAATCTGTCCTACGTCTATTTATCCATGTACGAGCCCCAGCTAGCAATTACAAGCGCCAAGGAACTACTGGCATTACCACAGTGCTCTCGATCAAATCGGTACGTCGTCCCGCTTGAGTTTGGTAAGCAAATCCTTGCGATCTAACACTTCTTTCAACAGCTTCCTGGCCCGTTCGTACGCTGCGGAAGCTATGTGCATGCTATCACGAGCTTCTGAAGCCACGGAGATGTTGCAGTCCGAGCGTGACTTCATGAGCTTGGCCGATGACTACGCTCGAGAAGCCAAGATCCCGGTACGACTCTTGTGCTCGTCTGCAGAAGACACAAGCGCTCACACTCTCTGCTTGCTACAGGTCTCGCGTGCTCGCGCAGGAGTGCACGTGAACAACGCGACGACTTTGATCCTGGATAACCGAGCTTCGGAGGCCGAGGAGAGCGTCACTCGTGCTGTTCGTGAGAACCCCACGTGCCGCGAGTCTCTGGAGCTGCTGGTGTACGTGCTCCTGCGAAAGCGTGACACCAAGAAGGCGCTTCGGGTGCTGAAAGAAGCGCAGGTGGTTCAGTGAGAAGCCTCCTGGGCCCTTTTCTAGTAGCAGCAGCCAGACGTTGGATACGTAGCCATAAGAACGGAATAGAAAGGTTCAGAATCAAAGGTGGATTGATTTAACACATGCGCAAATGAATAAAAGAATCAGGGTTCTTTTATTCATACTGAAATATTTCGTTGAGTTAATTACAGCAGCTGCCAAGCTTTCCAACAGTTAACTGTCATCTATCGACCCAATCCATTCGATACAAAAAGGCGCGAAGGCAGACATGTCGAGCGGCGGCGGGCGGCGCGAGAGCTTCCTGCGCTGGAAGATGGAGAAGGACCGCGAGCAGCTGGCCTCCGTGCACCGGAAGCTGCAGCAGATGAGCGAGGCCAAGCACAAGCTCACGCACTCGGCAGTGCGCAAGGCCGTGGGCGACGCCAACGTCATGCTGCTGCTGCAGATGGCCAAGCGCGACGCCCGACGCAGACACTCGAGTCCGGAGCGGAAGAAGCCTACCAGAGAGGCCCGCGA
>JAADVQ010000594.1:0-12309 GCA_023335835.1 Elongisporangium senticosum
CGTATCCCCTGATTGAGCAACCCCAACACTCACCATCATTCCGGATTGAAGGAATGCAGGTCAAAAATAAGTGAGGATGGACATTCGGTGGGCTTCCGTCGCTCCAGCTGGATGAACACGCTTCGTCACTACGTGGAGCATGAGATCGCCAAGCGCAAGGCCTCGCGGTTCATCGCCGCTGCGTGGCCGCTACACGAGCACGAGATCGGCGGCGGCAGTGGACACGCGGACAATGTGCAGAGCCACGTCAAAGCACTGATCGACACGCGGCGCGCGCTGTATCCGACCGCATGCCACCACTGCTACGCATACACCACGAGCGATGGCCGTGAGCATGCCTCTGATGATGGTGAGCCGCACAGTACAGCGGGAAAGCCTATCCTCCAGGCGCTGCAGCACCGACAGCTTGTGGATGTCTGTGTGGTCGTAACTCGGATCTTTGGCGGTACGAAGCTGGGCACGGGTGGGCTCGTGCGCGCCTACGCTGCCGCAGCGCAGGAGGTGCTGGGGCAGGCCGAGATCGTCACAAAGGTGCCTACCACCAGCGTGACGCTGCAAACGCCATTCGCGCTGATCGATGTCGTAAAGCACGCCTGCACTCGCTTCAACGGCGACATTATCGCACAGGACTACGAGCAGCACGAGGCCGCGAGCTTCACGCTGCGTGTGCCCACGGCGCAGCTGGCCGAGTTTAGTGCATTCGTTGCCACGAAATCCGCTGGACGCATCGCAGAAATAGAGAGATAGAAGTGCATGTACGGTACGAGTGATAGTGAGGGAGTGTTAAACCAGCCAGCTCAGCTTCAGAGAAGTCGGTTGTGGACCACATGAAAATACATAAACTCTGGACTTTGCGGTCCAGAAGCTGTCAGCCATTCGGACCTACGAACTTGCTATCGGCCGGCCTCCTGATACAGAAGAAAGGAGGCACGTGCTGCCGGCCAACAAGATGGCGGCTTTCTATCACTCACCCAAGGCTCTTAATTAAAGCCGCGTTCGTCCACCGCTTGGCACTTGCCAATCACCTTCGGGCCCATGTCCGATCCACGCGTTTTCCCTCGCGCGAGTGTCATCCGGCCGGCGTCCTTTACCATGAGTAAGCCCTACCCGCGATGATTGTTCACTGTCAGGGGGTTGCCATGAGAGGGGGTTGCTGCTTCAGGGTTTGTTCCCTCTGCTTTGTGCAAGTCGGTAGGGTGTTGCCACTTGAGAGGGGCTACTGTACTACTTTCGTTTGGCACACGCCCTGTGGCCTTATTTAGGGGGATCCAGTCACTAAGCATTCATCGACGCAATCGCAATGGCCACCGCGACGCCTTCGCTGGATGAGGACTGGGAGGAGTGGACGCCCGAGAAGGGCTCGTTCATCAACCACATGCTGGCCGGATCGGCGGCCGGCGTGGCCGAGCACGTGTCCATCTTCCCCATCGACACCATCAAAGTAAGTCAAGCGCCAGCGGAGCTCTTGGCGCACACTGATTGACCGCTTGCGCTGCTTCTGTAGACCCACATGCAGTGCCAACGGTGCCCAGTGAACGGCACGCAGGTTAACCTGTCGGCCATCGAAACGGGCCGCAAGCTGATCGCAGCAGAAGGCCCCCTGCGTCTCTTTCGAGGTAAGAACAGCCAGAGAAGCAGCGACTGGCATTAGCTTATGCACTTGCTGTATGTTTGTAGGCGTGAGCACCATGCTAGGAGCTAGTTTACCTGCGCACGCCGTATACTTCTCGGTCTTTGAGGCGGCCAAGAAGTCCTTCGGCGCCGATTCCACAGAACACACACCGATCGCTTCCGGTACGTGCGCGCGCCTTCTCTGCTGTTCCATGCGGCCATGTCAAGGGAAAACTCATGGAAATGTGCATGGCAGGCGCTGCGGGCGTGGTCGCCACGGTCTGCCACGACCTCATCATGACGCCCATGGACGTCGTCAAGCAGCGACTACAGTTAGGATACTACAATGGCGTGAGCGACTGTTTTAAGTCTGTGATTCGACAAGAAGGCGCGCGAGCGCTATACATCAGCTTCCCGACCACGTTCCTCATGAACCTACCCTACAGGTATGGTGCCTCCTGGCCTGCTTTGATCCATGACGTAGTGCACTCACAGTGAGATTACGTTGATTAGCATGATCATGGTGTCGGCGAACGAGACCTTCAAGAAGATCCTGAACCCGAGCGGAGAGCTCAACGTGTCTGCGTATCTCATGTCCGGTGCAGCCGCTGGCGCTCTGGTGCGTTGCATGTGCGCGCTATTGCGATGGGAGGAATCGCGAGTGGTTGACCATTGTTGCATGTGCGATCAGGCTGGCGCGCTGACCAACCCGCTGGACGTGGCCAAGACGCGATTGCAGACGCAAATGATGGTGCTGGATGAATCGTCCTCATCGGTAGGAACCCGTGTAGCTTCGAGTGCTCGCTCTGCTGCGCCCGAGTTCCAGGTACTTACGAATGACTTGTACTGATCCTGTTTGTGGCCATTGGATTTACAGTGTCGTTCTCGTCCGCGATGTGCGCAGCTGCAGGCACGCGGCGTCGCCCTCACGGTTCCGCCGTCCTGCACCATCTCCAACCCGGTCGAGCGCGTACGTGCGCTCTTGTGTATCTATGCGAATCGCTGTGTGACTCATTGGCGTTCTTGTGGCGAGCAGGCTGTCGTCGGAGGCGAGCCCAAGCTGCGCGTGCAGTACCGTGGTCTGCTGGACGCGCTGGTCCAGATCCGCGCACAAGAAGGCATGGCCGGGTTCTTCCGCGGCGTGTACCCGCGTCTGCTGGTGCACGCGCCGTCCGTGGCTGTGTCGTGGACAACGTTTGAAGTATTAAAGAAGACGCTCGACCGAATGGATGGTGCCTGAGCGCCACGCCATACGCCCACGACTAGGAAGACGCAGCGGCGCCAGCAGAAGCGCCGCCGCGCGAGTCACGGCAGCCAAGCACACGGCGTCCGGACCATCGACGACGCCCACAACTGCCGACGGGAGAGACCACTGGAGAGGATGCGTACACGAAGCAGCACACAACGAAACAAAAAGATATATACATATAGACGCCCGAGAGTGAGTGTGGGGAGATTCGTTCGTTCTGGTGGTCCCGTTCTGGTGGTCGAGCTCAGCCGATCTTGTGGTGGTGCCACGTCAGTGATTGCGCGAACAAAGGTCTCCGCAATTCACAGGCTCGTTCGTGTCTATGCGGCCGTGCTGATTCCGGCGGTGGATGGCCTTGCTGCTATTTTAGAATGACGCTGGCAGGCGGGCGAAACGAGTCTTGCGTGGTGCGTGGGAGACGCCTGACGCTGCGGCTGTGACAGCATGTTCTCCAAGAAGGCGGTCGAACTGCAGTCGGTGGCGGTGCCACCTGCCTCGGTCCCTGGCGCCGAACAGCCCCTGGAGGAAGCCACCGCTCTTGAGCTCAAGAGCGGCGGCAAGGTCGAGCACGCGATCGAAACGGACGCAGTCGTGGCGGTCCGAACGTCGTATTCCAAGCAGGTGATGTGCTCGACCCCGTTGCGGTTCTTCAAGGGCATGATGCGCTCGCATTCGGACAGCGCCATGGCCACGACCGTGTTCCCGTTCCCGCCCAACGCCATGGCGACGGCGGAAGAGGAAGAGTCAAAGGACGAAGAGGAAGAGGATAACGAAGACGACGACCAAGAAGGCCTGGAGGAGCTCCACGAGACCGAACAATGCACCATTGAGGACGTTGATGCGCCGCCTCTCGCGACAGAAGCGCCGTCGTCGGAGTATCTGCCAGCAGCAGAGAGCTACGACGTGCGAGGCGACAGTCTCCTGACGAATGCAGCGGCTACGGATCCTGCGTCCTCGGCGCTCTGTGATACGTTTCTCAACGCCTCACTTCAGCTGCTGCATCTGCAGAGCGACGCCCGCCAGCGCATTCGCCAGCTCTGGTTCACAGTCCAGCGACTGCGATGGGAACACCAGCTCAGCGAGGCCGGCGTGGATCTGCTGCACATGGAGCTGCTGGCCGTGGTCAAAAGCCTCAACATTGAGAAGTTGGACGGCACTCGGTACTTGAAGAGCGGGTATCTCACGCTCGTTCAGAGCGCGTCGCCCTCCAACAAGCCAGCCATGCGAGCGCTGTTCGGAGCCAGGCCCATGGGCCAGCGCACGTGGTGCACGCTCGCAGAGGACCAGGCGACGCTGGAGCTGACTCCCGTGCGAGAGGAGCCTTCGATTAGCAGTAGTACACATACGTCCGAGTCACACACGAAAGTACCAACAGCAGCTCACGCTGCTGCGACGTCGCATGAGGTCCCTCCTCCTCCCATTGCCACTGGTGCCACTCCCCCATCGACTACTGCATCGCCTGTGCTCTCTCCGACCGGGATGCTTCAGTCGATCACGGGCGCAGCGTCGAATTTCAGCAAGTTCAAGCTCCCGAGCTCGATCTCGTCGCTGCTGGCCGACCCGTTCCAGTCTGGCGAAGCGGACGCACCGACAGCTCGCACTATCAAATTGCACGGCGCGCAAGTGCGCCAATTGGCGCCTGCGGACGACGACAAATTTCAGTTCCAGTTGCTGGTCCCAGTGCGGCGTGAGGAATTGTTCGCAGCCAGGGGCGAGAGCGTCACGACGGGGCACAATGTTTTCACGCTCGATGCCGCGTCGGAGGAAGTGCGGAACGCCTGGGTCACAGTGCTAGAGCGAGTCTGCATGTTCCATCTCTATTTGCTGGAGAAGACCATCAGCGATGTGGTCGACCATGGTGCGTTAGAACACCTGCTGCTTATCTACAACTCACGCATTTGACCACCACCATCTCTATCTGTGGGCTGTAGTTCAATATCGTCAAGCGCTGGCTTCCCACTTCCCTGTGTGCATATCGCTGGCCTGGCTGCGCAACCGGATCGACCGCCAAGACCAGCGCCAGGGTCAGAGTTTGCACCAGCAGCAACTGCACCAGCACCAGCAGGTGCAGCGCCGGTCGAGCCGCAATCTGAGCATGATCCAGATCATCAAGGACCTGGAGCGTGATAAGATCCTCGTGGACCACAAACTCATCAGCTGCGTGAGCAAGACGAACGCGCTGGAGCAGGACAATATCTCCGAGGTCGTCAAGTACATGGTGGGCAAAGTGATGGCGTTTGCCAAGCACGCCAACCATCGCGCCAAGGCTGCTGGTAATAATACCCCGACGACGACGGCCGAGCCGTTCAACCGTGACAGTCCGCTGCCACCGTCCTCGCACCACAAGTCTCTGTCATCGACTTCGCCGGTCAACCGATTCAATAGACACACGGAGGCCAAGGCGCTCGCGTTCGTCGAGCGTGTGCTGCGTGGAAGCTCTCGAACCCAGAGCGGTGGCGATATCTACGACGCTATCAGCTTTCTGTGCCAGCACCAGCATGTATCGATCTGCCCAGTGTCCCACGATGCGTACCCGGTGCAGCTCAATATCCTGGGCGACGATGTCGAGAGCATGGACGACTTTCAAGTCGAAGTGCAGGTTTGCATGCGCTTCAAGATCGTGGAGCTTAACACATCGACACCCATGACGAGCTCGCTATGCGAGAACGAGCAAGATGGCGAGTACTCTCCGACGCAGTCTCGAGCCGAGGGGCCGACAGAGTGGGCGTGCGTCGAAGGAACGCTGACCCGACTCTTCACTCTGGGCAAACTCTCCGAGCCTGGCACTGTCACAGTCTCGTACCTGGATGACGAAAGCACCGCCGGCTAAATAACAAACACAGATCAAGTTAAATATGATTTTCCTGTCACCGCAGGAAACCAAATATGCAAAGCTCATGTATTTAAAGTAACTGCGGCAATAAACTCGTGCTTCCGTCCAAAAACTGCGGCTTGCTTTCATCTGCTCCGGCTCCGGTGCCACTACTCAAGGAAATGGCGGCTCGACAGAGCGGACAGGATCGCTCGCGATCAAACCATTCCATCACGCACTCCTCGCAGAACATGTGCGTGCACGAGAGCTTGACTGGGACGTTCATGGGTTCGTAGCAGATCGAGCAATCGGGCGAGCCTGCTTCCGCCAGCTCATCGTGTGTGACGTAGGTGCCGAAATCCAAGCCCAACGTGATAAATGAATGCACCATCGTGATAATCTTTCGACCCTGTGTGCCCAGGATCAGACCCTGCGCAACAATTATTCAGCACTGGGGTGACTGGCAATCAGCGTGAAGGAGGGACAACCGATAGCGACGCACCTTGATGAAAATGTAAGAAAACGTGAAGAGATCGGCCATCAATTTGGAGGAGCAAAGCTAAAGCACACAGGTCGACATTAGTCGGCTCTTTTCCATCCAGATCAACCTGAGCTTGAACATTACCTGGTAGTAGTTGCACCACGGGACCCCAGCCAACAGGGATCGCAAGAAAATAGACGACATCTCAATGATGCCGTACAGTTTTCGCTATTTCCACAGGGAAATATCATCATTCAGCACCGTAAACCTGTTTAAACTGTAGAGCGACAGCGCATTTCTCACCTTTCTTCTGTAGAACGTGACCGATGACGGTGCTCTCGAAGGCTCGCTCGAATCAATTTCCACTGCCACGTCCGCTCCTTCAGTGGGGCAGGCCTGGTTGGTAGTAGTCGACCTCGACGGTTGAGTTCGATTCGGTCGTTTGAAACAACAGACGCTTTCTGCTTTGACGGACGCGACCAGTGCTTTCACGATGACGCTGCACAGGCGGATAATGAAATCTGCAAGTGATTATAAACAGATGAATGTACGAAGGCGGGTGAGACTCGAGTGGGATTGCATGTACGCACCATTCACGAGCACTGCCCACATGACCTCCCAGAACAGTCCGTTTTCGGAGGCGTCCGCGTTGATCTTGTTAAGAAAATGGCGGTACGGGTTCGCGTCGCCATCAATGAAGCAGAGCGCGCTCATGTCCAGGACGCACATGAGGACGATGACCACGAGACGCAGGCCACTAGCGTTCTCCTTGAGCGCGATCTGCTTGCGAATGCGCTGATCGAGCCCCATGATCACGATCGTACCCATGAGAAACACCAGGATGCCGGTCGTGTGCTGGTACGCAAAGTAGATCAGGAACAGCGCCAGGAACGGCAGCGAATGGTGGCAGCGGCGCAGGATGTTCTGCAGCTCGGCCATGGCGGTCTGGTCCTCGCTCTCGTCGTCGGTCGTGCTGCCAGCTCGACGAGGTGGTGGCACTGAGGTGTGCGGCGGCGCTTGCTGTCCAGGTTCGTTATTGCGGGTTCCTGGCGCCACGCCCGCCGCTGGCATCGTACGCGCCTCTTCATCGTCGTGGCCGTTATCGTCGACGACGATATCCACCATCGAGGAATTGCTTTCTCGACGAGTGACCGAGCCGCCGCGAGTGGACCGAGAGGAGGCGGCCGATTCGCCGCGTCGTCGACTGCGTGGCGGCAGTGGGAGCTCCTGCGAGAACGGCTCTTCTTCCACTTGGACGCCATCGCCATGGACGTCTGTCCATGGACCGGTCTGCAGTGGCGGCCCCAGCAGCCGCGATGCATCTTCGGATGTGGAGCTCATGTTGCCCCTGAACGAGTTGGGCCGGCGGAACTCGTCCATCTGCGATTGCGCGCGGTCCTGCAGCCACTGAGACAGATGCATCAGTCGTGAGCGCACCATGTCGCTGTTCTGCATCACTGCAGGCAGCAAGGGATCGCTTGCCAGGTCGTCAATCGATCCATTCGCATCATCGTCTGCGCTCTCGACCGCGAGGTCCTCGTCCATCTCGAGTGCGTCAGCGGTACTGCGGCCACTGGCAGCGGACGGCAGCCCACGCGCCGAAGGAAACGGCCGCAGTGCGCTGTCCGCTGTGGCCGCACCGACCGGCGCTTCGTCCGACGCCCCGTTCATCTCGGAGCGCTGGGGCTGCGATTGCCGCGTGCTGATGAAAATGACCGTGAGAGGGTTACGCACGCTGTGTAACCCATGGGAAACTCAAACTGGCATCACCCACCCAATCACCCGATAACCCAATCTTGCCACCCAATCCAATACCCAACGTTCGGTTGTCGGTACGCCGTACCACTTGGAGTGGTACACAGCGACCTCTCCCCCAGATCTCGGCGTCATCCTTGAAGTAGCAACATGGCGCGCGCATCTCTGGGCGGCGGCATCAAGGGGCTGCTGCGCGCGCTGTTCGAGGCCGGCCACGAAGCAGACGACGACATCCAGACACAGCAGCAGGAGGAGGAGGAGGCCATGGACGAGCCGTCATACCACCCGAACCGCTTCGACGGCGAGTACACGGCCTGGTTCGAGGCAAAGCCGCTCGGCATCGGGCTCGTGCCCAGCACGCAGCTTTACGGCGCGTGGGAGGTGAGCTCCGTGCCGGGCAACCAGACCCGCAGGACCTACGACGTGGACGTGCCGCATGCAGAGATCGCCACGGGCGACGTCGTGATCGCGCTGAACTTTCGGTGCAAGAAGGCGCAGCTCTCGCGCGCAGCCTTTGCGGCCTACATCCGCAAGTGCGCATGCCCGATCGCAGTGACACTGCGCAAACCGGACGTCTACGGCGCGTTCGACTCGCGGTCCATGGCCACAGCCATGTACCCGACGTCCATGGACTACCAGGGCCGGCATCTGCCCGAGAAGAAAGCCATCGCGCGCGCTTCATCGCAACAGTGGACCCGCACGCTCCAGCACGATCTGTCCGTGCGTGGCAGCCGCACTGGCTGCAACGAGAGCGCGCCGCCTGTGACCAGCATGAACGATGACAGCAGTACAGCAGCCTACCGACTCAAGCCGCCCGCAGTTCACCCAAAAGAGATGGTATCATCATCTACGAGCGATATGTCCCCACAGGGCGAATTCACGCACGTGATACCGAAGAAGCCCATTCATCTGGTGCTAGCCCCATCGACGCGTCTGTACGGCTCTGTGGAGATCTACGACCCGCGCGTGCACGCCCCGACTGTTCAAATCGGCGATGTGATCATCGCTGTGAACGGCGACGCCTCTGTCGCGCGTTGGGCGACGGATGATCTCATCGACCATATCCAGGGACTGCAGCCGCCGATCACACTGCGCCTGCGACGACCGTTGGTGTATCGGAGATACCTGCAACAGTACTTTCGCGGGAAGAAATCGCTTGCATCGGAATCCACGGCCCACGCCATGTTCCCCGACTCAGCCGAGTACAAGAATTCGCCTCCGCTGGCTGGTGGCTCCCGCAAACAGCCCCCCAGCAAGCTGCCGGCCAGCACGCCAGGATTGAAGCATCGCCAGAGCACGACATCCGTCCTCTCGCCACCGAAGACAGATAGGGCTCCACGTGATGAAAGACGCGCATCTACTGAACACGCACTGCGGGATCTACGCGCCTTTGCTTCTCGATTGAATGCGTCCGACCAGTTCTCATTCATTCCAACAAGCGTGGATCCGTCGAGTAACAACAGCCAGAACTCGGCCATGGGCGACCACTCGAGCCTACTGACCAAGAAACACGTGCAGTTTTTGTGGAAGCATCTGCCAACCTATTTATCGTGCAATGATCTGGAACTGGTCTACACGAGTCGACGTCATGGGTGGAACACCGTGAGCTTTTACGCCATGCTGGAGGATAAAGGGCCGACGATTCTGGTGCTCCAAGACCAGCTGGACAATGTGTTTGGCGCCTTTTGCTCGGCATCGTGGCGCAAGACTGGAGATATCTACGGCAATGGTCGGTCCTTTGTATTCACGCTTCGCCCCGAGATGAAGGCATTTCCCTGGTCCGGCCTGGAAAACTCGTTCATGTACAGCCGTCGCGATGCTGTTTTCATCGGCGGCGGCAAGAAAGGAATCGCGTTGTGTTTGCAATTGGATGAACGGCGTGGATTCACACAGCCCTGCGACACGTTCGATTCGCCTGCACTGGCCACTCGAGGGGACTTTGAATGCGAGGTGTGCGAAGTCTGGTGCTTCTCTGGGTTGAAGATTTAAGCAAAAGGTAAACAGAGAGTGAGTATTACAAAGGCCACATTACATATTGGGTTGCAGCATTGATGGTCTGTTGTAAAGCTGTGTTTGATTGGAGCTCTTGCTGGTTAATGTGCGAAGCCTCCTGTACGAACGAGTGGTGTTTTTAGTGCTTTCTCCGTCTGAAAGTGACAAATGTTTTATCAGTGGACGAAGACTGAGATGACAGCAATGAGATAATGATACTTACAGTTGGAGAGCTCACGACCATGATGTTGGGCTTGCGTGTGCCTTCGTTGTCAGCGTTTGATGGTCGTTTCGTGGGTGGAGCTGTGCGTACAGTTGGCACAGTCGACCGGTCTTCTGGATTTTGGTTTGGCAGCCACTGTGGATCGATCTTGGAACGAACAGGCACACCCGTTTCCAGCACTTGCCAAACAGAGAGCGCGGCATGCGTTCGCGTGGGCATTTGTGGTTTTGAGTCGCGACCTTCGTAGGACTGATTTGAAATGGGGTCATACCCGTGGACATACGCTTGCGTGTTCCGCTCATGCGCGTACCGGTTCAAGCACAAGGCTGTGTCCCGCTCGTGCTGTTTCTCACCAGCGTCACGCATTCTGCGTTGCTCGGCCGTTTGTTTGATTTTATTCAGCGAGCTCTGATCTTTTGCCTTCATGACCAGCAGCTTCTCTTCGTTGACCAACTCCTGGTTGAGGATGTTGTACAATCGGCCCTCGGAGAACTGTTCTCGCGGTGGCAGCTTCAACACGCGGTCTTTGCCATGGACGGCTTGCTCTTCGTGTCGTTCTTTGAGGAAGGTCTCTTCCTTCCGCTCGTCGTAGTACGTGATGCGAACAGGGTCGAAGCTGTGCGTCTTGATGAATTTAATCGCTGCGATCTGCTTGGCTTTGGCTTCTTCGACTTGAAAGCGATCTTCATGGCGGTCATGATATCTGTGAAGCCAGCAACAAGCTATGGGAATGAGAAGAGGCCATTCATTACCAGCCCTGTGACTATGATATGAACGCACTTGTTGGACAGAATGTTGAACTCTCGCATGGGGCGTTTGGATGGAGATCTGCTTGGCGACGGGTTTTCTCTACACGTGGGTGTCAGGACCGACATGGCATCGTGTGCAAGGCCAGTGAACGTACATCGTGCCCGTGTCATGGGAAAGGTTGCTGACAATATTGTAATCTGCTGCGTGCTTGTTGCGCAGCGGATGTGGCGTCGGCTGTTTATCCGCCGGGTCTTTTGCTCCGGAATACATTGGTTCGTGGTTGATCATGTTGAAGCGCTGGATTGTGCGCAGTTGCTTGGCCTGAAGAAAAAAGAATTTAGCTGATAAAGATACCATTAAAAGAAACATGTGTGTCGTCAATCATACTCGACCCAGCTCGAGTCCATTGGTGACGTTGTGCTGATCCTTCCCCTTCCGATCCAGCTCTCGCTCGGCATCACGAAATTTCCCAAGCACGAGATCGTACTCGCGCTCTTCTCGGGATTTCTCGTACCTCGTCACATGCTTCACTGGCGTCTGCTGCTCGGGCGACCAGGGCAGAGTCACTTTCGCTCTCTGTCGAAACCCAAGAGCGTCAATGGAGAATCAATGGCACGCGGATCACGTTAACGTACGTGATAGGCCTGGATATCGTCTGCCCATGATTTGCCGTACGTGACAGAAGCCCCAGATTTTAACGAGGAGCTGCTACCGTGCAAAGATGCTCGACTGGCATTCGCCTGGTCTTGCAGCGAGGAAGGTGGAGGCGGATGAGCATTTGCCATTCATGCAATGCCTCGACGCTCTCACGTGGTCTTCAGGCGGAAGTCGGCAATATCGGCATGCAGATTTATGTTTAAAAGTGGGTGATTGATCCGAAATAACCTCAAGCGAGCTATGAATAGCTCTTCTCGGAAGTTTTCCACTTGAGCGATACCGTCATTGTGGCAGCCATCTGCAAAATTCAACATGATCTTCTCAGAATGGCCCAAGAGAATGGTCAAGAGATCACAAAAGCAAGGCTTTGCTACCGGGATCAGAGCCATGCAAGCGAATTGGAATACGACGTCAAGAGGCAAAGAGTATTGTCGCATTTAAAAAGGCCCATCCGATGGGGCAATACCTACATCTCATGCGAATGAGCTGGATGATAAAACTAATTTGAGGCGCTGGACTTCTAGTAGTTGGCGTCCCACGAGTGCAGGTGGGCGCGCACATCATCGGTATCGCGGATATTGATGAGGAATCGACCCATGGAATCCAGCTCGCGGTCGTCCATGTCATCGATAAAGCTGGAGCAGCCGAGCGCATTACGTGGGTGGAATAGATACGACATGGGCGAGTTGTCGATGATGATGGTCTGTGAGATATCACGGTCCAACAGCGACAGGTCCTTGACGTAGTTGCCCTCGTACTGCACGCAGTGCTCGCGGAAC